>PVIR01012415.1:0-44915 GCA_004026965.1 Petromus typicus
GGTCAGAAGCGTGGTTCCACGTGTAGCCTTTCCAAACCCCACACAGTGGCCACTTGTAATGGCCACATCAGCATCGTGGAGCAATAGTTCCACAATAAATTAAGACTGCTTTGTAATTAGTACTGATGCTCACAGCTGGAGATAAATGGAATATGTGTCAATTAAATAATCTGTCACTTGACTATTAAACAACTCAGCCTCTTTATATTACCAACCACCATCCCGTACCCACGGTAGCCATCCACTCACCATGGTGGTGAGCCCTGGGTACCCAGAGGGACAGATGACAGAAACATGCCAGGACCACTTCCCCGGAAAATAACAAATGTCCAGGAGGACAAACCGCTACTGCAGCACATTTCTGAAAGCAGCCCACCTCGATGTGAAGATCCGAAGATGCTGTATTCCCTGCTCTGCCTAGGCTGCATACCCACTGCAGTGGTATTCCCTGCTCTGCCTTGGCGCTGTGTCTGACACCTAATCTTTATTCAACAAAAATACTTGAGTGAACAAAGGAAAAGTGAAGATGCTACACAGAGCACAGAGTTGGTGCATGCCTGGAGATGGGACTTTTGCCTTAGAGTAGTGGGAAAGCTTTGGGGGGAGCAGAGGCTTGAGCAAGAAGCTAAAGGATCACTAGATGTAGGCAGAGGTCGGAGGGAAAGAGGAGAGCAGTGGGTTTCCAAGGCTGTTTGACCTCCTGGGCCTTAAATATCATCTTTGTAGCGCTTTTCCAGCAGTGTGGCATTAATCGTATACTATGGTTTAGATGTAAAGTGTACCCTGAGGTCTCATGTTTTGAGGGCTTGATCCCTAATACAGAAATGCTCAGAGGTGTGGACCAGAGAGAGGACTGGATCTTGCTCTTGCACTGTTCCCAATAGCCGTGAGTTCAGCAGCTTTCCCTAACCGACCTTTCTGTCATGGTGCTTCTTCCTGGGACCCAGCTAACCATGGACTGAACCCCCAGAAACTGTAAGCTACAAAAGTCCTTGTTCCTCATTTAACTTATTTGCATCAGGCATCTTATCTCAGCAACAGAAATCTGACTAGTAACTACACTTATAAGTCATGAACTCAATTTAGTTGTATCTGACCAGCATTTTAAAAAAATAGGAATATTAAACTACATTATAGATACCTATGATGCATGTGTAAGGATTTCATTTCTGGAGTGTGCGTTTATGGGTTTGTGCATGTATATGTGTGTGTCTTCAGGGGCAAAAACTAAAATAATCAGTGAAGAAAGTCTGAAAAATGCTACATTAGATCCATCAGATCCTGGGCTTTTCTTCGTTTGTATTTTATCACTGGTTCAATTTCAGTGCTTGTTACTGTAGTATTCAAGAGTTTTTGATATTCTTGGTTCTTTGGTAATTCATGTGTATTTAGGAATCTCTTCATTCCTCCTAAGTTCTCCAGCTTTTTGATATATAGATTTATAAGGTAGCTGCTAATAATTTTCTGGATTTTGGTGGTGTCTGTTATTTCATGTTTTTAAGTTATAATTCCTCTGATCTATGTCTTTTCTTTTTTTGTAAGATTGGGTAAGGATTTGTGTATTCTGTTTATTCTTTCAAGAGCAAGCTCTTTGACTCACTGATTCTTTGTATTGTGTTTTTTAGTCTCTGTTGACTTATACTTTGGTTTCTATAATTTCCTTCTTTGTGTAAGCTCTGGATTCAGATTATTTTTGTTTTTAAGGTGCAGTGTTAAATTATTTATTGGGCTTACTCTGGTTTTCTGATGTGGGCATTCACAGCTGTCAACCTCCCTTGCAGGATTGATTTCACTGCATTACATAAGTTCTGTTATGTTGTATTGGCACTGGCATTCAATTCTAGAAACAGGTCCTTTTTCTTCATTAATGTCTTCTGTGACTATTGGTCATTCAAGATGTGTTGCTTACTTTCCATACATTTACATAGTTTCTGTGGTTTCCTTTGACACTGATTCAGTTTCATGGCGTGTGTCTTGGAGTCAGTCTCCCTCCAGGGATAGGACTGCCTCTATGGTGAATGCCCTTCACTGCACTGCAGTCCCGACTCCTCCAGGACTCTAGGGAAGCTCACCACTTCCCAGGCTGCCTCAGACCGTTGAGCTGGAGACTCTTCTGTGCCCTTTACTCATTCAAATAAGTTATAACAGCCCCTTTCTATTTGGAGAATTACAAAGACAATGAATAAGATGATACTCAGAATTTACAGCTGATAATGTATCTATTCACATCAATTTTCAGTAGTTTTTAAAAAGAAAAGCCTTTTTATCACATCCCTGCCTCTCTCCATTCCTTCTTGGAATTCCCTGTATTTGCTGACAGATAACTCAGTTCCCCACTTTTAATACTTTTCTCTGTATCCAGGAGCAATACGGATAGTGTCTGGTTTTTGGCTTTGAATTTCTATCAATATATGAACCAACTACTTGTTTTACTTTCTTCCCTGGGATTTGGGATTGCAGGATTGCAGGGCATCAGTCAGCTTCCCGTCACTGTTCCTAGTACCTGAGTGAATCAACTTACAAAGAAGAAAGGTTGTTTGGCTCCTTGTTTCAGAAGTTTCAGTCCATGGTGACTCGTCCTTGCTGCCTCGAGACTGTGACAGCACAGTACATTATGGCAGAGGAGAAGATGTTGGCCTGTTCACCTCGGAGTGGCCAGAAAGGGAGAGAGGCAGGAAGGGGAGGAGCTCCAGAGACATCCTCTGTGACCTCATCTTCTCCTTCCTGCTTCTTAGGGTCACACCACCTCCCAATAGCACCATGGGCTGCAACTGAAATGGAGTTCTCAATCCATATAAGTTGCATCCAACCTTCAAGAGTATCATCTGCTCAAACTCTGCCCCCGGGGATGATCTTCTGTTTCTGAAACCTGCAGACAGAACACTTGCCTTCTTCTACAAAATGAGATTCCTTCCTTTTCTTTCCCCAAGTAGCTCACAGTAGCCTGGTGCTACTTTTGAATGTGCCAGTTCATTGTTGAAAACTTAATCTTCCACACAACAGTACTGAGAGTGGGACCTTTAAGAGGTGACTGGGTTGGGAACTAATTTCCTTATGGCAGGAGTAGGTTAATTATCCCAGCAGTGAATTTCTTATAAAGGAAAATCTGTCCCCCCCTTCCTCTCATCATGTGACCCATTATGTTGACACCATAAGAAGCCCTTGATCTCGGTCTTCTCAGCTTCCACAACCATGAGGCAAATGCGTTCGTTATAATAATTTTCATTATAAATGATCCGGTCTGCAGTGTCAGACTGAGAGTTCTGGGGAGGGAAGTAACAGGTGAATTATACCTGCCACACATTGTGCCAGCCGCGCAGCCACTTCTGTTCAACACCTTTGATGAATGTTTTGCAGTGTAGCACAGTGGTCCAGAGCAAGCAGACCAGAGAGGTGGGATGTGAGAAAGTTCAGAGAGTCTGAGGTGAACAGCCACAAAATTTCAGCATCTTCTGTTATTCTGTCCTTAGAACATTTTCCTTTTTTTTTTTTTTTTGAGAAGGATTAAAAAATATCATTATTGAAAAGCTGAAAAATGGGGGAAATTGCCATTAGTGGCACAACACAAATACAACTTTTTAAAAAAATATTGTTGATTTGTATTAGTACACATTTGCATTCTTGTAGAATTAGTATGTGTACATAACACATCTTATTTTCTTATTTCATCTTCTTCCTTTCCTCTTCCTCCATCTCTTGATCCCTTTCCCATTTGAAAAAGATTTATCTTCCTACTTTCTATTATCTATCTTTTATTTTGTTCTTTATAATTTGGATTTCTCATTGACGAGATACCATGTGATACTTAAGTGTGTGGGTCTGGTTTATTTGACTCACCATTATGGCCTCAAGGTGCATCCATTTTCCTACAACTGATTCAAGTGTTTCTTTCTTTATGGCAAAGTAATCTTCTTTTGATTTTTCTGCATTCCTTTTCAATGATTGGCCTATATGCTTTTATGTTTTTACAGGTCTAATTCACATACAAGTCTATGATGTACTTCTCTGTTAACTATTGCTATGTTACTACTCTCTTACGTGTGATTATCTTTAATGAGTGGATAATATTTCAGAGTAGATAGATCATTATTTTTACTATTTCTGTTTTGATAAGAACTAGGATTGCTTATATTTTTCCCCATAATAAATGAGCATCCTAAAAAATATACATACACCCCATCCAGAAGATATATATCTATTCCATCCCCCATATCTGGAAGTCTACATCTCAGAATTCATCCAACTATAGATCAAAATACAGTATTGGAAAGAAATTGTCTGTGTACCTAACATGTACAGACTTTTTTCCAGACCCAAACAATACAGTGTAACAACTATTTACCTAACATGTACATTGTGTTAAGTATCATAAATAACAGTGGTAATTTAAAGTATATAGACAGCCCCAGGTTCTGTGAAAATTTTCTGCCATTTTTTTAAGGAACTGTGGCTTTTGATATCTCTTGGGTCCTGGAAATGAGCCCCTGCATATAGCCAGGAAAGATTTTCCACAATTTTCAGTAAAATGGGGAAATTTCTAGTTTCCCATAGTCATCCTCTAATGAGCTGACTCTTGTATGTTTTTACTGCTCATGTAGTCCTGATGAAAACCCTGAAGGTAAGTATAACTATGATCCCTATTTTATAGCCACAGCAATGGGGAAATAACGGCTCAAAGAGCTCATGGAACTTACCCTGTGCTGAGCAGCAATGGAGGAGCCACTCAGACCCAAGCATCTGACTCCCAGCTCCTTTCTCCTGGCCAGTGGCTTTGTGCTTCCTCCTACACCTCTTGCTATGCCAAAGGATGTGTTTAGTGCAGTGAAATAAAAATTACACAACGTCTGCCTTTTACTCCTGTGTTACCCACCCTGTCCCTGAATTTTCTCCTTACAACGGTTGTAAAACAACTCTAAAATCAGGAGAAGGCAAGAGAGGAAGCTGGGGTTTGTATTTTCAGTTTAGTTCAGCTCTTTTGAATAAGGACTCCCTGTTTTCCTACGCTGGTCACGAAGTAGTCCTGAATTGTCCCTGCGTCGAAGGGAGAGATTTATGGACGGAATCTTGGTCCAAGTCAGAGAGAAAAGTATTCTTTAGAAAGACATCTTCTGATGATTATTTTGAGGGACTTTCTGGTAATCCCTAGCCAATCTGCATGTTAATAGAAATCATTTTCTCAAAGCAGGGATCCAGCAAAATAGCTTTACATAATAACAGTAGCTTGATTTGATTACTTCAATTTGGTTCTTGCTACTGAATTAAAGGTGAAGCTTTGGGAAGTTTTACAGAGCAATACACAAAATGGGCATGATAAAGTCAGGCCAGCACTGGTTTCAACCTGCACAACTTCATCACTCCTAATGAGCTGGGAGATAGAGATGGAGGAGTCCAGCCCCTGATAATCTCCTTAGCATCTGGGATGACTTAGTGGTCTCTTTCCCACATTGAGAGCACTAAGCCTGACTAATACTTGTTAAGACTTCTCGGCAGCATCTTCCTGAAAGGCGATTTTCTTTCTCAGAGTGCCATAGTGTCCCTTTGTTGGCTTGCTCCACAAAATGCTGATAGATTTTGGGTTCTCTGGCCATTTTGAGCTACAGCAATACATTTTTAAAAAATAGTAGTTATTTTAAACTTACAGAAGACTCCCTCAAAGAGTAAAGAGCTCCTGTAGCTCTTTCATCCACCTTTCTCTGTTAACATCTTACATGCCACAGAGACTTATCACTGGCCAGGACACCGTTGGCTAAATCTCAGAACAAAGCCAGCTTTGCAGTTAATGCTTCACACTGTGTTTAGCAGTTGTGTCTCCTGAGTCTCTTCCCAGCAGTGACAGCCCCTGGCCCTTCATTGACTTTGTGACCTATGTGGCCATTTTGGGGCATTTGTCAGCTGTTCTGTAGACTACGCACCTCAATTTGAGTTTGCATCTGATGTGTCCTTGTCACCAGAAAGCTGTGTCCCAATGCAGCAAGGAAAGGTCTCTTATGTCCTACATCCACGGATCTTGGTGCCCTCAAAGAATCCATGAAGACACAGAGGCTCTGCAGAAGTGCAGCTAGAACTTACTCTAAAGTAGATACAGAAAGAGTCACACCTTGAGTGAAAGGCAGGCAGTGTCACGAAAGCCTCTGCACTAAGAATGACTCACAAACAAAAGTTACTCCTGAGGTTCGGAGAGTCAGGTTGACTAGGACACTGAGCAGCATCTTTCTTAGAAGTCACTTTAGAATTGCAAGATGTCTCCCTGTCCTCACTTAACAGTCAGGCACTTGATTCATGTAAAAAGTTTACAAAAGGGAAATTCTTAATATAAATGCAGTCCCAGCCAAGGCAGGCAAGTCCTTTCCTGACACCGCTGGGCTGGAGGTTGTGGCACTCCGGAGCACTGTGTGTTTTATCGGGAGCCCAGACGGCCAGGTGGCAGGTTTGGGAAGGAATGTGACAATGGGTCAGTTGAGAACATCAGTGTGCTCCATGTACTCAACTCTGGGTCCAAGACCAACTCATGATTTTATGTGATTGAAGTCTTTATTTCACATGAATTGCCTGCTATTTTGGACACTTGTCTCTTGGGCCCACTAATGTCTAACCCGCGGCTCACCATCCTCATCACCATATTGTACACAGCTAAGTCTGAGTAACAGGCAGTCAGCGAGAACTGGGTCCGAGGAGTCTGCAGAAGATGGACACCAGGGTCGCAGCCAGAGGTGAATTGGAACCGAGCCAGGCCCACCATGGAGCCGCACTGGCCAGCTTGAGACCGTATATTATTAGCATCCCCTGGTCCAATGAGCCCAGATGGATATCAGACACCTAGGTGGGACCATAAATCCTAGACCTGGCCCTTCCCAGGAATGCCTTTGATCTTTCTGAGTTAGAAATTATGAATAAGTCACAGCTAATGACACCCACCATATACACTTGCTATGTACTTTGTGCTTTCACTGGACAGATATTAGCTTAGCGACTATACCCACTATCCAGCCATCCACCCAGAACCCTCCAGGGAAGTCCAGGAGCTGCTGTTCTCCTCATTTCTAATAAAACTCTCCTACTTTCCTCTTTTGGTGGATGACTTCACCCCTCAACATTGCGAGACCACAAGCATAGTATGGACGGACTGAGATAATGCATTAGAAGAAAATCACGGAGTAATAAATATGTCTTTTCAGGGCATTGTGTCACCCTCAGCACTTGCTGAAGTCCTATCTGCCACTATAAATTAACTATTTCCCCCATTATGAATAGTAATATGGGGGGGTAGTTTGAGACTATACAAGTTTCCTGATTTTGCTTAGACAATTCACAACTGTACTTTTGTTCTACAAAGCAATAGTTTAACCTCAGCTAAATACCTACAAGATGTCAGCATGGGGATGGGGACTTGAGGGGGGCATAGATGCTTTAGAACCTGACGCTTCTTTCCAGAAGCCTGGCGTTCTGGGAAAAGGCTGGTAGACTCGGATTTCCTCCACCGGCTAGATGCAACAAGTGTCAGAAAGCCAGGTGCTGGGCTCCGTTCCCTATAGTAGCATGATTTGGCGTTATCCCTAGAACACATTCATCTTCTGTGTGACTTAGAAACAAGATCACTGGCAGGTAGGAAAATGCAAAGTAATGAAGTAAACAGTGTTCTGTGGAGAAATAAGTATCTACGATTTGCATTGGCAAGGCAGACTTTCCTCATGGGAACTGTCACAGCAACCGTAGGGGTTTTCAAGATGTGTTATGTCTATGTACCAACTCCTGGAGAATATAATCATTTTGTCCTGAAAAATGCGCTTAGATAAAAACAATACATTCTTTTGGAGTTTTCAGTAGGGCAAAGGTTGAGCTCAATTCTTAAGGGAAAAGGAGAATTTATAGCCTAGTCTCCTTGAGGTCCTGACTTAGTAACCTGCCAGGGGCTTGCAGAATACGGGCCAGGGAGACCAGGCCTCACCTGAAGCATGGCGACACCAGGGTGCTGCAGCTCAACTGACTGATCAGATGCCAAGAGGGAAATTCTAACTACACCCACAATGACGTAACAAGATTCTTGGCAACACTGGACAACCCCAGCATGCTGGGACCAGCTCAGAAGGGAACTGGGGGGGCCCGTGTGGAGTTTGGTCTGGTCGTGGCTGTCGGTTCCGCGTCCTCAGCAGTGGCAGATCCTGTGTACAGTTGTCCCGGACACCAGCGGGGCCTGTTTCTGAAGAATTCACGTTGTAAAGAAGATCTATGACTCAGAGAAATGCCCCAGGAATTTTTACTCCCAAATTAATTTTTCTCTTTTTTAGTTCTGTTTTCTTAAAAACCAACATGTCTCCAAACAATTGAGATGAAAGTAAAGAATGAAGAAACTAAAACAAATGAGAACACGGGGACCTAAACCCCCCATGGTTACCTAACTGGAAGCTGGCCCAGGAAGCCACTGCTCGACTGAGAACCTACTAAAGAGAGAAGGATGGACGAAGAGGCTCTTTTCTCTCTTGTGTGTTTTTATTTCTATGTTGTGACCATAGAGTTACCTTTCTCAGGATCTGCAAAAGAAGAATATTGACTTTTTAACTTAATCTCAAAATTCATTCCTCCAGGTCTGTTTATATGCACACCTCCTTATGTGTCAGGAATCTCCAGCTAAGACCTGATGAAAAAGTGAACGGAGAGGACGGAAGAGGGACATCTTTTTTTTTTTTTAGGTTTTTTGAGACAGGGTCTCGCTTTGTGGTTCAGGCTGGCCCTGAGCTCAGCCTCCAACTCACATCACAGCAATCCTCCTGCCTCTGCCTCCCGAGTGCTGGGATGACAGGCGTGAGCCACCACGCCCGGCACTGTGGTGTGTGGTACTGGTTGCTGCTGGGGTGAGTCTCCACACCCAGTATTGTTATGTGGTTATCAGGGAATCAAACCCGGGCCCTTGCGCTTGCAAGACAGGCGCCGGAACCACTGAGCTAAATCCCCAGCCCCGAAGAGGGACATCTTAACCCAGAGCAGGCAGCGCAGATTTGCACAGAAGGTGGCAACACACGAGTGGTGTCTACATCATTTTGTTAAAACTTCCCGTCTCCATCTCCCACCCTTCCTCTCCTCTCTGCTCCCTCCTTTTTATTTTTCTTGGAGCAGGCAACCTGTACCATGTCATGGATGAGCTTCTTTGCTCAGAAGTACAATGTGCACCCCTGAAAGTGGGCTGGGCTGCTCAGACTGAGCAGGCGCTGCTGGCTGCCGGTGCCCAAGGACCCTGGCTGCCCGCTGTGGAGCTGAGCAATATGGTCCAGCTGATCCACGCGGGGGATTTGTGATAAATACAGTTGGCCCTTTGTATCTAAGTGAACACATCCATGAGTTCAACCAACTACTGAGCAAAAATATTTGGGAGAAAAACTGCACCTGTACTGAAAATATACACATTTTTCCTTGTCACTATTTCAAAAATGTAACTATTTATATAATGTTTACCTTATACTACGTATTATAGGTGAACTTGGAGTTCATTTAAAGTGCAGTGAGGACATGGGTAGGTCATATGCAAACATGATGCCATTTTACAGGCAGAACGTGGCTTCTGGTACGTGTGGACGGTGACACGTCCCGGCACCATTTCCTCACGGACACCCGGGGACTTGCTTGCCCTCTGGTGGTCCGTTCATGTTTGGCCTCACAGTCCAAGTCTTTGTCTTATGGGTTCAACACATGTTTCTGAGTTTTAGAAAACAAAGGTATAGTTTTTCTTCTGAAACTGTAAAAAAAAAATAGGTTCAGTCTCCCAAGAAGAGAAATATTTGATAATGATAGAAGAAAGTATGAAATAAAAGACAGAAAGAAGAGAAAGAAAGAAAGAAGGAAGGAAGGAAGAGAAAAATCTATTTCACATAACGAAAGTCGGGGCTATTTACCTGTGTTTAATACATGTTTGAAATTATAATGAAAGATCACCAAGAAAAGTTTAATCTATATGTATAAAATTCTTGAACGAAGTTTTGATGTACTTTAAAACAAATTTTGGAGCCAGACGTGGTCGCCCACCCCTGTAACCCTTGCATTCTGGAGACTGAGAGAGGTGATCACCATGAGTTTGAGGCCAACCTGGGCTGCGTAGTGAGTTCAAGGCCAGCCTGCACTACAAAGATACAAACAAACAGATAAAACGGATTTTAGTACCATAGGAAGTCAATAGAATAACTTAGGAATGTATTACACAAAATGTCTTTTGTGTTATTATGCTGAACAACAAGGTATTATTTGAGATCCCCCCTAAAGTCTGTGCAAACAGTTCCCCAAACACTGGGAATGGGGTCCACTCTTACTGCAGTGGATCTGTGTGAGTTTCTTTCTGCAGATGGTTTGGCCGGGAGAGCACATCAGGAGAAGCTGTCAGTAGCATCTTGCTTCCCTCAGGCCCACGCTTGTCTGCACCCTCACCTTGAAGGCATCACACAAATGTCCCCACAGCAGCTGGAGGGCTGGTCCCAGACGGCCAGTGTGAGGCCAACAGAATGTGCGACTGATGAAGAGCCTTAGGGAACAGCCCCCAAGACCGGGAGCCAAACGATCCCTTGCACAGAGTCAAGAGGTGATGGCCGGGCAGTCCATTTGGGGGTAGGAACCGGAATCCCACCAACACATACTGTCTTTTCTCCTCTCCACAGCCCCGATATTGTTGTGTGCTTTACCACAGCCCTCATTATTTATCATCTTTAATAAATAGATATTATATTACATCAGTATTCTATAATTTATTTCTTCTTTGTCCATTGCTAAACCTTTAGTCTATTTCTAGCTTTCCACTGTCATAATAATATTACTATAAATATATCAGTGCATATATCATTTGTTCTTTTAAATCACTTCCTTGAAATAAATTCCAAAGAATGAGATTATGGGGTCAGAGAGTACAAACATTTTAATGACCTTTGACCCACTTTGATGGCCAAATGCCCTCAAAAGGCTTTGTGCCAGTTTTCAAAGAATGATATATCTGTCTTCCCCATAGTCTCACGGGCAATAAGTTATAAGGTTTTCCTGAATTTTTGTTTCTTCAATCTTAGTTGATTAAGATCAAACACGATGCTATTAGATTATAAGTAACTATATAATCAGTGATTGTTTAATGATGTTTAATGTGCAGAAAACGAAAAGCAAGCTGAATGAAATATTCCTCAGTCCTGAAAGGAGCCCTTGTAAGCGGAGTATCTGTGTCCAGGGGAAGCCTCCGTCCTAAGAACAAATTGGTTCTGGAACAAGTAGAAAACTATCGGCGTGACAGAACCAAATAGCTTAGTTTGCATCTCATAAATACATTCACACACTTACAAAGCTCTAAACTTAGCAGGAAGTGAATGCTCACTTATGTAATAAATGCCCAAATTAATGATTTTGACCAGCAGAGATTTTATTTTCTGTGACCTCTTGCAAAGATGTCCAATTATTTCACGGTTATTTTTCCATTTTCCTTCTCGGCCTCAAGCCGTCTTGACTAGAGAGAGAGAAGATAAAAGAGTAAACTAGCGGGGGCAAGAGGATCTCTCATCCCTTTTATAAACTTGGCCTTTAGCCTGGCTCCTTTTTCTGAAAATAGTTTGCAACAGAAATAGGAGGTCATTAGCAAACATGCTTTACAGATGGCGTGTGTGATTAACTGAAAACTCCTCAAAGATTTCACTCTTTAGTTCAAATATTGCTCCTTAAAAATATGCCTTAGGATTTTGGTTGGCCTGTCTCGCCCTGAGTAACCCTACCGCTGAGATCCACGGACTGGGTGACCGAGTCAAAAGCCGCAAGTTTATGGGCACCTGAGGTGTGTGGTACAAGAGCCTGAGAAAACATACTTTCGTCCAGGAAATGCAGGCAGGGTTTCCCTAAGGAAATCCACCGTAGCGAGCTGCGCTTCCGCCCCTTCTCTCCCCAGCTTGACCAGAGAGGGAGTGCGCACTTAGCACTAGTAGCTCCCTGCGCCTGAGAAACAAGGGCATACACATCCTGTTCAGGGCTTCGTACTGGTCGCGACAGTTGTGAGCCCGGAAGTACAGACATTAGCTTTCGTCCACCTGCTTCCCATCACCAGCGTCCACAGAAGACAACATGCCGGAAATCGGGCCCAGAGCCATCAGGAAAGGGAGGAGCCTTTTGATTCGCCTTTTAAGATAGAAAAGGTCCCCTGATGGACTGGCGGGTTGAGCAGCATAGCCGTGCTCGCAGCCCGCCTGTGCCACTGTTGGTGACTTCCAGGTGTGGAAAAGCTGGGTCACACTGACATCCTTCAGCCCTGCTCCGGCGCTGCCTCTTTGGAGACCACCAGGGCTGAGCTCGGAGAAGAGTGAAACCACCAAGCAGCTGAGAGGGGTGGACCGGAGGAAGACATTGTCTCCCAAAGCCAGCGAAGGGACCTTCACTTAAAGGGAGCACGGCGTGGGCAGGGCTCTGCAGGCTGGTAAAGAGCCGGTTCAGCTCCAAAGACGGCATTTGCCAGGGCCGGTGGCCCACTCAGACATGACGTTTTGCTGGTTCCCACGCTCTATCTCTCCCTTCCCTTCTCTTGATCCACCTAAACGTTTCCCTCCTTGGCTTCCCCTACCCTCTGTCACTTTGAAAAGTAAGCGAAGTCCAGAAAAGGGACGGAAGCAGCCTGTCCCAGAGGCAGCGCCCTCCCGCAGGCTGGCTTTCCCAGTGTTCTCCACGCTGCACTGGGACACGGGTGAGTCTGACGCGCACATTCAGGCCAGGAGGCCATCCAGCCCCAGAGCTCTGGCCTTAGGTACTGAGTTCATTTCCACTTACACACGTCTGCCCGCACCCAGCCACTCCTTCCCAGCACCCTCTCCAGCATGGTCGTCCACTTTTTCTTCCCCCAGATGGCACTTGGCGCACATTTGGTTGAATATTCCCTCCATGGCGTGAAAATTGTTCCTGTGCTGCCTTCACAGGGGGGCAACAATCTCCCCCAGTGTGTGGACAGACCTGGCTCCTTGGCTGGTCTCTGGACAAGCACCTGACTTCCCTGAGCGGACGGACAGATGGACAGACAGACAGACAGATGGACAGGAGAACAGTCTCCTCTTCTCGGTGCTCCACCAAGGTACCTGGCCAGAGCTCACTCACTGGGGTTCCTAGACCTGACAGACACCCTTACTAAACCAGGCTCCAATCACCCAGCGGATCTCGGGTGCTGTCGCACTGGGATGAGAAGTCTCTTTGCTGGGCTCAGGGAACTTCCATGCAGGTATGGAGTATGAACCTTGGCCTGAGCGGGTCATCTTGGGGCTCCTGGTGCTTCTCTCTTTCCTCCTGCCTTTTCGGCAGCACATTTTATTAAGGCTGTGCTGTGCTGATGACTCCAATGTGAGAAGTGAGTCTGGAGAAGCATATCACAGAGGTGCATGCACTGGTTAATTAAAAAGCATGCAAGCAGAGACTTGAGCACACACACACACCTAACATAGACTCACAAACACATAAGCCAGGCACGGTGGTGTACTCTGGTAATACTAGGCTCTGGGAGGCTGAGGCAGGAGAATCTCAAGTTTGAGATTCTCTACCCTGGCTAACTTGGCAACTTAGCCGGACTCTGTGGGCATAGGGTATAGTTCAATATGAAGACCCTGGATTTGATCTCAAGTACCACAAACTCCCCTTCCTCACAGTATCTCTGGATTCTATGATGTTTGTACTTTTCACCTTTTATAGTTCTCTTTGATTTCTTCATTCATTTTAAATAACAGTCGTGTCCCCACTTGATCTTTTTACAGAGCTCTGCAGAAGTGTTCGCTCAAGGATTGTCCAGTTCATAGTCATCACCAATCCCAGAGCCAAAACGTCATGGAAAGCCACCTCTGGCTTCCAGGACTCCAGCTCCAGCCTCCTGGTAAGAAGCATCCCCAGAGCTCCTCTTCCTGAAGGGTAGCTGCTGCCATCTGGGACGTGCTGGGGGCCGAGGACTCTAGAGGGTACCTGGAGGCCAAGGCCCGCACAGTGGCCTTCCTTCCTAGCCACATGCTGTTTGGCCAACAGCTGCGGCCGGCCCCACTCCCAGAATCTGTGTGGCCATTCATGGGGAGGAAGGCAAAGAAGGTCGCATTATAGTAGGTAAAGCTTATCATTTGCGTCTGCCAAAGTCACACACTTCCCCTCCCTCCCTGTCCACAGTCCCCAGCAACTTCCCTCCCCCTTCCCGTACCCTCTCTGTGGCTTCTCAATAGCGTGTGCTTTTTCTCTCTTTTCTCCTTCTTTCCGATCAAGACAAGGTTGTCTCTCTGGGTGGAAAAAGGCAGTGTGTTCATGAGGTGCAGCTGCGTCTCAAAGGTACTGTGTTGGCCACTTGTGAATCTGCCTTTGCTCGTGTGGGGAAAACAGGGACATTCTTCGGCTCCCCCACCCGACTGAAATTGATGTGATTTCTCTGCCAGTGGCACCCAAGGAAATGTTTTGTTCCATTTCCTCCCCTTTCAGGCTGAGCCCTATTTATGCGCGGAGCTGGGGCCCTGCCATGAGGGATCATTGTGGCTACCACCAGCGGCTGCGGCCGGCCAAGTCCAGCAGCTGTGGTTTCGTGCCTGCCCTCCCCGAGGTTTATTTCCTTGACAACATGGTCTTGTTTGGCCCAACTTTCTTAGTCTTTCTCCCTCATCCTGTTCTCCCGCCCTTCCTGAAATCATCCTTACTGGTTTTTGTGGGGTTTAAAATTAGAACACAAACCAGTATGTACGGGCAAACGCGTGAGCGTGTAAGTAGGAGACCACGGATAGGGGACTGGAAGTGGGAAGAAGACAGACACGGGAGGGAGAGGAAAGACAGAGGCCGGGGTGGTGGTGGCGGGGAGATTTCATCATAAAGAACAAGGTCACTTGCATTATGATTTCGAAGGCTGCCGGTCCTCACCAAGCCAAGTGTGCAAGGCTCCACCCCGGGGTGTCAAATGGAACCCCTAGGTGGCCAAGGGGACCCCTGACCCCTATATCCTGTTCCTTTCTCCCTGCTTTGCTACTTTTCTCCTCGATAAATGGAGAGAGTGAGAGATAATTAACAAAAAACATGGCCCGGGACAATGAAACCACTGGCCTCGGCTGGCAAGAAATGTATCCTGGTTTTCTAGGTAAACTTTCTCCCATCAATCTTTCCTTTAACCTCCCTGTTCGAGGAAGCAATAGGAACACCCCGCCCCTCCCCTGAGCAAATGCTTTCTTTTGACTGGAAACAAAACAGGGGGCTCTGTGAAGGCGAGGTGAAATCTGGGTGGTATGGCCAGCACAATGGGGCCGCTGTTCCTGGGCCGGCTTGTGTTGTACAACAGGGGAGGGAGTGAGCATGAATGGTCTGATGATGGAGACAATCCCCCAATTCAGGCTGCAAACGCATCTTCTATGCCACACGGAGCCCGACAGAAAGGACCCAAGTGACAAAGAGCATTGGGCGGGGAGAAAGAAAACAAAATGTGTTCAGCTAAAAATCTCTCATGTCCTACATGTCCCAGGACGGGGATCTGTGCAGAGCTGTGAGGGGTCTGAGGCCACCTCTGAATGGCTTTATCTGGACTCTGATTTATTGACGAAGCTTAAGCCACTCGCGAGAGAAAGGCCTGAGGGCTCCTTTGTCTTCCGGAGAACTACAATAGGCCACGAGGGCCAGGATCTCTTGGGATGCTCTCAGGTCCTGCCTTTCTGTTGCCCTTTCTTCCCTGCAAATGCCAGCAGCAGTGAAAAACGGCCGGTGGTGTGCCTGGGAGTGCTGGGGACAAGGCTGGGCCACTTGAGGTCTCCTTAAGAGGGTATTATGGTCAGGGAAAATGTTTGTGCGGTGAAGATGGCACGCTCCATTTCATTAATGGCTCTCAGCGGCCCCAGATAATCATCCCCCTCCTGGCTGTCAGGGGCGCAGTCTGCCGATTCACGGTGCCCTTGGAGGAAGCACCCTTTCGGCGGCGGTGGCCAAGATGGAGACATTGTGTTCACCTACTTGAGCAGAGGAGAAGGGGACCGCAGGGGCAGCGGCATTGTAAATCACCATTAAAACACGAGCAGACAGAGGCTTCTCTGGCTGGAACCCCACCCACAAATGATGACCAGTCGGTGGGGAGGAGCCGGGGGGGGGAGAGGAGGTTCTGAGGAGCTGCTCCCCCAAATCTCACAAGCCATAGAGGCCTCTGGGTCTGGGAACAGCCCTTCTAGGGAGCCCAAGAGGCCTGTTCTTTGCCTTTGAGGAGAAGAAAAGGGGCCCTGACTCCTCACACAGCCGCTGAGGGACCTCACTCGGGTCCTCTGCCCTGACACCTTTCTTTTCCTGGTGTCCTCCACGCCGAGGCTGCCTCTAGGAGAGAGAAGGAGAGAGAAGAAAGGAAAGAGATGGAAGGAAAGACAGACAGCATGAAGCAAAAGAAAGGAAGGGGGCTAAGAGGGGGGAGGGAAAGGAAAGCAGCACTATCACGCACACCTAAGGGGTGAGGTGTTTACAAAAGCGGAGTTTCCCGTCTCCAGTTTAAAGACTAAAGAAGTAGCTTTATGTGACATCAAACTCCCAACCTCATGCGACTGTCCCCAGGGATGGCATCAGCCGTGTCAGGTACCTGACACATTAAATTCATTTTCCGAGTTGTCCGTCTTCCTCACACTCATTGAAAGCAACAAGTGCTCCAGAACACCAGCTGCATCCTGCAATGTCTCCACATCCTAGACTTTAAATAGAAGGCATCAAATTGAATTGAACATTTTTTATTGACTTGGGGTCAAGCGAGGTAGAAAGGGTGCAAGTACCGCATTCCTGGGATGTATAATGCCACTGCGCTATTCTTCGCCTCTCAAAGACCAGCTCTCCCCTCCAAACAGCCACCGACCGGCCACCGTGGCTTGGGAGCTTCGGTGCCTGCCTTTTTGCAGCTTCTCTGTGCTCCTCATCTGTCACCCTGCCTCCCTCTGCCCTCCTGCTGCCCCACTGCTCCTATCAGCTGTGAAACCTGATAGCCAGGCCTGGCGGCAGCCACAAAAATCACAGCTGGGTGACCCTGGGCCTTAATTTCTCTGTGCCTTGATTTCGTCACCAGCAAATGGAAATAGAATGAGGGCCGATTCAGGGACCTGCAGAGAAGAGTAAATGCTATGAGAAGGCCTGGCACTCGGCCTCCGCGTGGCCTCCTGGCGTGAAGACGTAAGGATAGTTTGGAGCTGTTGGGAACTGAGTGCTTTCCCGTGAATGATGGGCCTGGAGGCCACACGTGGCTTTCGCTCAGGAGGAAGCGCTCTCATTCCTGCTCACTTATTTCTAGTTTCTTCCTCTGATTCTGTCTTGCACGGTGACTGGATAGATGCCGAGCTCCACAGAACTGGAGAGGTGGCTTTCTCATGAAGCCAGACGGTCCATCAGCCTCAGCCTGCTCTACCTTTATGGGCTACTTTATGGGCTACAAATCTTCTCATTTCTTTCTCTTCTCTTTTCTTCTGTGTGTGTGTGTGTGTGTGTGTGTGTGTGTGTGTGTGTGTGTGACACTTAGGGCTGAGCACAGGTCCTCTGTAATGAGCTACATACCCACTCTTGTATTGTAAGGCAGGATCTCATGGTCACTAAGTTGCCCAGGCTAGACTCAAACTTGCAGCCCTCCTGCCTCAGCTTCCCAGAATGCTAGGATTACCAACCTACACCACCACTACTGACTAGGATAATTTATTTCCCCTCCTGCGAATTGAACTGAGGACCTTATACTTTTAGGCAGGCTCAGCACCACTGAGCTAAATCTGTAGGCCATGGGAGAGAATTGTCTTTTTTTTTTTTTTTTTTTAGTTTTTTTTTTTGAGACAGGGTCTCACTTTTTGTGGTTCAGGCTGGCCCTGAGCTCAGCCTCAAACTCACATCACAATCCTCCTGCCTCTGCCTCCCGAGTGCTGGGATTACAGGCGTGAGCCACCACGCCCAGCACTGTGGTATGTGGTATGTGGTACTGGTTGCTGCTGGGTGTGGGTCTCCACACCCAGTATTGTTATGTGATTACCGGGGAATCGAACCCGGGCCCTTGCGCTTGCAAGACAGGCACCGGAACCACTGAGCTAACTCCCCGGCCCAAGGGAGAGAATTGTCTTAAGTGCACAAACTCCAGACCTGTAACCCTCCTGGCATCTGCCTTCCCTCATCCTCAGGTCTGCCTCTCACCAAGCAGCCAGAATGCCAGCATGTCACTAGAGCACACTTTTGCGGGGGGGCCTCAGATCCTCGGGCATGCGCTGGGTGAACTTAACAGCACTCCTTCTGGTTCCAAAGACAAAAAGGGCCTAGGCCGGTATATGCATAGAATGAGGACTTGGCGGGTGGGTGGGAGGTCACTGCTGTCCCATCTTTATTCCTCTGTTACTATCACAGTCAAATTCCCTGGAGTCTTCCCTCCATTCCTACCATGAGCTGGAGATTTAACAAGCTTTTGCTGCTGACTAGTAAGATTTCAGAGCCCAGACTTCAGAAGTGATACCTGGCTTGCAGTTTAGACCTGGAGGCTCGTGTGCACTCATAGGCTGGGCTTTGGCCAGGCACCTGGATGGCGGGGCTCACCGCTGAGTTGCTGGTAGGAGGGGCTCTGGCTGGGAGCTGTGTCACTGAGGGGAGCCCTGGGAGGGTTATTTCTCTCTGGGCTCCTCTTCTGCTCTGCTTCCCCAGGCTCTTCTGCCACACTGTTCTGCCTTGGAGCTAGCCAACTGCAGACTGAAACGTGAGTCAACATAACCCCTCCTCCCTGAGGCTGTGGGTGTCCGGGGTACTATGTCTCAGCAATGCTGGAAGTGAGTAAGACAACCTGAAACAGTGTAGCTGATAAAGAACATAAACTCGTTCAGTTCGTGCTTCCGGAAGCTGGAGGTCAGATGCATGGCCCTGGCATCTGAGAGCCACCTGGGGGTCTTGCTGCTTCCTGACAGGACTGAGGCATCGCCAGCACGCGCAGAGGAAGTTCAGGCCTCGCTCTCGCTCTGCAGAGCCACCAATCCCACCACAGGAGCCCACTCTATTGATCATATGGGCTCCTAACATTTCCTAGAGACCCCACCTCTAAATACCATGAACATGGGAACTGAGTGATTCAGGTTTAAACACACAAGTCTCTCGGGGACACATTCAAACTATGAAACATGATTGGTATGAACTACTCTGGAATTCAAGCAAGAACCACTGTTGGAAGCATTGTGTATTTTAATCAAGCCAGGCATGGTGGTGCATACCAGGAATCCCTGCCCTGGAGAGGCTGAGGCAGGAGGATCTCTACAAGTTTGAGGTCAGCCTGGGCTTCATAGAAAGACTCTGTTTCAAAGAACAACAACAATAACAAAAAATGTACATTTTAATTAAAACAGATACACAGATATGAGCAGGGTCGTATACTCAGAAACATGTGTCTGTTTCTGTGCTGCCAGCAGAGGGGAGTGTTTGGGAAGGTGGGCTTTGGGGTATTCTATTCCTCTCCAAACAGAGTTGTGTCAGGAAAAAGTAAGTTAATATCCATAGCATTTTACAACAGCATAAACATTTGGATAGTAGTATACAAGGAGGGTATTTTTGGTTACAAGTAAGCAAAATATAGCTTAACAGATCAATACATACAGCTTTATTATGTATCAACACATGAGAATCTACGTTCTCAAAAACTACATCATATTCCACCCGATCAGCAGTTACTGAACTAATTTTCTAATGGTGAACATTGATATTTTCCCAACCTCTGCTATTAGTGATGCAATGAACATTCATACACAGCATCATCACTTTTCCATCACCAGGCACCACCCCCAACACCCACAACTTAAAAGGACAGGATCTGTTTTGGCTCATGCTTTCAATGTATGGTTGGCCGGCTCCAAAGAGGACACGGGGTGGGGAGGGGGAGGGGAAGGAACAGCTACGCAATTCAGGCAGCCAGGAAGCGAGGGGCAGCCAGGAAGCTAGGGAGGAGCCACGCCCCCTGTCCACCTCCCAGCAGGCCCCACCCCCTGAGAGCGCAGCCAGCTATGAACTCCTCAGTGGACAATTCACAGACAGCTGCAGCCCCTTCCTGAGCCAACCACCTGTCAAACACGTGCCACACAATATATACATGTTTACTATTGTTCTGATCATTTTCTTTGAATAAATTCCTAAGAAATAGGGCTACTCAATGAAGAGACAGTCGGTAGGCCTAGATTATACTCCAGAAAGGTAGAATGAGAAGACACCGCTTCCAGCCCTCAGTGGCACAGTCTGTTGTCATTCTTTGTCACTGTCAGTAGTTGCAAAGAGAGAGCAAAGCAGTTTCATTTTTATGTGTATTTGATTGACTAAAGGAGATGTTGAGTATCTTTTCATGTGCTTAGTTCCACAGTTTATTGAGTAGATATTAAAATGTCCTAACTGTTGCCAATGTTTTTTCTCCATTTCTGGTTGTCTCTTATCCTTCTTTCTGAGCCCTGGCACCATACAAAACTAATGGTGAAGGGAGACGCGGAGAAAGCATCCTTCCTGCAGGACAGGAAGTCAAGTCTTAGAGGAGTCCAACAATCCACCAGACAAAGGAGGGTGTCATTCTAAGCAAACAGAACATCAGGCTGCATCTCAAGAGCCTATGAAAGAACCTGAAGCTATAACTCTGTCCTGCCATCAAAAGCCAGTTGAAATTCACTACCTGAGTCCTATTCAAGAAGTTCTCAGCCTGTTCTGTTCCTATCCCCTCCCTTCCCTTTCCTTGCAGCACGAAGGCAGCTCCAGTGTCAGGCCTGGGGCCAGGATGTGCAGCAGAGGGGTGGGGTGTGTATGGGGACGCTTCGGAGACTGGTTATGTTCCATGAACGACCTACTTACTTGAATGACTTGGCAGATGTACTGATCGGCCAGTCAGAGGCTGATCTCTTCCCATCCAAACACAGAATCACACAGATGTCAAGGGAGAAGGCCAGCAGGAAGTCAGAGGTCTTGGATTAGAATCCAAACTATCACTTAAAAATAATTTTAAATCTATATTTGTGTACCATGTAGGCAGATATATACTATTCATATATAGAGGTATGTCATAGGTACTCACATGCAGATAGATGTAGAAATTGTAATGATATATGTGGACACCTACACATTCATACATTTACTAGCTCTGTCCCCTGAGGCAGGGACAGCTCAGTAACAACGAACCTCCCAAGCTCCTAGGCCATGGTGTCTAAATATCCCTGGACCCAGAAGAGAAAAAGCTCCACGGAGAAAAGAGTGATTCAAGAATGAGGCAGGGAGAGTTTACAGGAATCCTGGAACTTTCTACTGTGCCGCAAAGTAAAGAACAGCCCAGAAAACAAGAGACATTTCAAAAGGAGACAGAAGCCAACTTGAACAAGCTCCCACAGCCAAAGTTAATCTGCGATGCTAATAATATGAATATCAGATTACAAGCCAACAGTCCAGTGGATATAAATAAATGGAAGGGAAAAAAATGTTTCCTCCAACAGAATCCTAAACAAATGTAGAAAGAACAAGTCACATAACTGAGAAAAATGTATGTCCAAACTATGTAAAACCATCTCAATTCAATGTGAAAAGATAAAAATTGAAAAAGGGTCTGAAGGCACAGTTTGTTATGAGTTACATCATAGTCAATTTTGTGTGACTGTCATGAAGTACCAGAGGCAACTGACTTTATAAAGAGCGAAAGTTTATTTCGAACACAGTTTTGGAGGTTCAAGTACAAGAACGGGAAACCTGTGTTCAATCTCTAGTATCCCTCCCCCAAAAGATTAGGCAACTTCATTTTTTTAGCCTGTGGTGAGAATGGCAAATCATGGTAGCAGATGATGTCTCAAACCAGGACAGAGAGTGACAGACAGATAGACAGAAACAGAGATGGAAAGACAGACACATAGAAAGGGACAGAGAGAGTCAAAGAGTTATAGTGAAAGAAGGAGGAGGGGGAGAATGAAGAAGGAGAGAAAGAAGGATGAGGAGTAGAAGAAGAGGAGGGAGGATGGTCCCTCCAGTGACCCAAGGACTTCCCTCAAGGCATCACCTCCTAAATGTCCACAGCACCTGTCACTAGCAGCAACTGGGGTCACCATACCCTTGATATATGGACCAATGGGAGATATGACTCATTTCACATCATAGCAAGTTCAAATAAACTTAATCCCCAGTTACATAGATACGCCGATGTCTAACCTTCCAACACTTCAAAGTGTGACCTTATTAGAAAAGAAGTTGTTGAGATGTAAGTAATTAAAGTGAGATCATCCTGGATGATAGTGACCCCTAACTATCCTTCTGAGAAGAGGGGAGGCAGAGACACAGGAAGAGACCATGGGGAGACGGGGCAGAGGGTGCTGCCTTCACAACCCGAGCGATGCCAGCATCAGCACAAGCTGGAGGAGAAGCCGCACTTGACCTCCTCGGAGCCTCCAGAGGGAGCCTCCACTGCGGACGCCTGGATTTCAGGTTTGTAATCTCCTGAACTATGAAGCAATAAATTTCTGTTGTTTTAAGCCACACTTTGTTCCAGGGACCCCAGGAAACTAATACAGTACATTTTCCTAGTTAAGATATATAAATGGCCAGTAGATCCATGAAAAAAAATGTTTGCTCTCATTACACACAGGGAAATGCAAATCAAAACCACAATGGAGTGCCATTTTAACCGGTTTTGATGACCTGAATAAAAAGCCAAGCATGGTGGCACATGGTGTCATCTCAGCCCTTTGGGACGCTGAGACAAGAGGATCCAAAGTTCAAGCTCAGCTCAAGCAATTTGGCAAAACCCTAACTCATTCCAAATTTAGTTTATGTGCTGTTGAATAGAGCAGAAAAGACCCCTGTCTCAAAATTTAAAAGAAAGGGCTTGGGGCTGTAGCGCAGTGCCAAGTGATAAGGTGGCAGAGCACGCACGCGGGCCGGGTACTCAAGGCTCAGGTAATGGGGTCGGGGCCACCAGCCGCCTTCACTGCTGTGCACTGAACAAGGACAGCATCATTTCTAGCGTCCCTGCCAGAAAGAAATGACCGGCTCTGGTCGTGGACAGACCCAGGTTAAGAGTCATCCTCCTGAGTAAGAAGCCTGGACTCTTCAGAGGCAGGAAAGGCAGACCGAAGTCAGCAGTGAGACGTGATCCCGGGTGAGGACCCAGACCAGGAGGGGCCATGCCCTGGACTACTTCTCCTCTGAGATACGGGTGAGCCCGTGCCCAGAGGGGTGGGCACAGGGACGACTTCCAGGGCACAAGAGCTGTGGAGCAAAAGGGTTCTTGTTCGTGGGAAATACACACAGGAGAATTTAAGGGTGCTGCGGGGTGACTGGCTTTCAAATGGTTCAGAAAACATGGATGATAAGAGTAGATGGGGGTGTGCTTTGTACTCTATTTATTAGTGTAGGTTCATGATCCATAGTGACGCTTTCATGATGGGTATTTGGTACATGTACATGACACATCTTCTTGCAGCTTATCTGTGGGTTTGAAATTATTTCAAATCATTTTAAAGGACTCCAGGCTCGTATAAAGGACTATGTATGTGCTCAACTATCCTCTCCCCCAGAAGCATTATTTAAAGGGATATTTTTATTACTTTTCCATAAAACTCATCACAGATGTGTATATGCACAAATGGATATGTCATGCTCTGTGTCTAGATGTCCCCCCAAGGCCTCACGCGGCCATAGGTGGGGCTTTTTCAGAGGTGACTGACTAAAGTGTGTGAAAGCATGGTGCAGTGCCAAGACTAAGGGTGGGTGATCACTAAATGTGTCCACTGATTGGCCTGGCACCACCCTAATCCTGGTATCCAGGATACAGTAGAAGGGATGGAAGCAGGCCTGTCCTCTCCCTGGCTTGCTCGCTCTTGCTGACTGCCTGCCATGGACTACTTCTCCTCTGAGAAGCCCCGTGTCATGGAGCGAGTCAGCTATGGGCTGAACCTCTAACAAACTGAACCTTTTTCCCTTAAATTTTGGTATTGTGCATTTTGTCTCAGCTATCAAAACAGTAAGAAAAACAGGATATGAAGGAAAAAGAGAGTGAGAGAGGTGGAGAGTCACAGACAGAGGTAGAGACTGAGAGGAAGTGGAAGAGGAAAAGGAACAGGAAGTGGAGGAAGAGGAGAGCCGAAGACTATACTGCTAAATAGAATCACCTTCCCAGGCAGTAGAGATTAGGACTTCAGTGTATTTTTTGAGAGGATAAATTTCGATGCACAATCCCCTTTTTTTGCGGTGAAATGCACATAGCATGAAATTAATAATTTTAACAGGCACAGTGGTGTGCACCAAGAGGCTGAGGCAGGAAGACCACTTGACCCTAAGAGTTCAAGACCAGCCTGGGTAACATAGCAAGACTCTGACTCAAAAAATAAATGATATAATTGCATTGCTTATAATCAGGACTCTAGGAGGCTGAGCCAGAAGGATTCTGAGCTTGAATCCAGCCTGATCCATCAGATAATGCATAAAAGCCTGTCTCAAAATTTAAAAAATTTGAAGAGGGCTCGAAGTATAGCTCAGGGCAAAAGCTTTTGTGCTGTTAAATGAGTAAATAAATACCATTTTAAAATCAAGCAGCATTTAGTACGTTCAGGGTCACACAATCACTGTTTCTATCCATTTTTAAATATTTCTGTAACTCCACAATAAAACATTTACCCACTAACAAGTGACTCTCCCTCCCTTCCCACACTGATGCTCAGAGCCCCGGCTGCTCTGCATCTGCACGGGTTTTCCAGCTGTGGATACTCCACAGTAACAGGGCTGAAGAAGAGCCCACGTGCCACTGGCAGAAACTCAACGAAAACTGGTTAAATATGTTCAATGTGTCAAAAAGGAGTCAGGACACGGATCTGAGTCCTGGACCCCTGGCTTCTGGTTGCTGGAGGTGAGTCTCGTTCCCCGTGTGTGCAAGTGGGTTACTGTGAGGTCAGACAGGCCTGGCCTCACTGTTAGCCTGTTACATGCCAGGTAATTTGTTACTAGGCAGAAGGCCCGAAAGGCCGGTTCTACCATCGGCTCTCTCTGCACAACGATCTCTGTCGAAAAGTACGCTGTTTCTGAAGAGGATTAAGCCACGGTCCACATGGCCATTGGAAGATGCCCCCGGAAGCCCAGTCACACCCTTAATCTGTCCGTTGGCCATGACTGCAGTTTGGTCCACTCGATGGAGTGACGTCAGAGATGGGCTGGGCGCACACATGTGCTCGAGCGATGATGGAATCAGACCAAGTGTGTTTCACCGAAAATCAGAACATTAATCACGACACACTGAACAATGGAAACAAGAATGTAAGTTTGTATGTGACAAACCACATAATAAGAAGGTGCATAGGAGAAAAATATGATAAACGCCAGGACTGAAGTAGAGGGAACCTACAATTAGACTACAGAATCACCAGAAGGCAGTAAAACAACTTCAGAAATCCTGAAGGAGACAAAATTAATACATACATACAAGGAACCAAATGACAAAACAAGATGGCTCATATTTCTTGTAATTTTACTAATTAAAATTTCTCACAAAAAATAAACTCACAAAAAAACTCACAAAATTCTGCAATTTAAACATTAAATGTTAATGATGATATAAAATACCTGTTGTATATCATATATTGACCTCAAAGACATCAAACTCTACCTCTTGACCCCGTCCCCATTTGAGAAGGATGCATCTCCCTACTTCTTGTAATCTTTTATTCTGTTCTTCATCCTCAAGGTGTGTATACTTCACCTTTTAAAACTGCAGATTCTACTGGGAGTTTGAATTTGAGATATATGATCTATATTCAAGTTTGGAGTCATTTCTACTATAAATTGGTGACAGTGTATATCCGAGCCCCCCTTAGGCTAAATTCATACTACTGTTTTTCTTTGCACTTCGTAAAGAGCTATTCCATGTGTCATTTCTTAGGACACTCATAAAGCTCTATCATCATCTCGTTTTACAGACGAGACCACTGAGGCCCCAGGTGACAAAATCTAGGACTCCTCGCTTCTTGCTGTTGGTCCTCATGACCTGCTCCTTGTCACTCTGTTGCACTGTCCTCCAGATGCACGGCCTCTCACTCCTGGTTTGGAACCACCTCTGGAATCCAGGTTTTGCTTCTGTGGTTTGTTTTTACAGTGTGTGAACTGAGCAGCCGACAGTGTAACGTGGGGCTGAACTTCGAACCACCTAAGAAACTCAGTGAAAAGGTGATGCTCTGACTGCCATCTAAATTCAGGGCAAATCAGAAGCCACAGAAAATGGTCTAAGCCTAAGAGAAAGTAGGAAAGAAAATGCAATTTAAAGCAGAGGTCAAAGTCTGTCCTTGGAGCAGAGTGTGAGGCAACGAGCCCCAGAGAAAGGCAGGGGTCTGACTGGTTCTCTGACGGCGTCTTCGTGCATGCTCACGTATCTGTGCACGTGCAGGTGGACACTTCACCAGCTCTGCTTTTCAGGCGAGGAAACAGAGCCCCCCAGAGGTCACACGGCAAGTCAACTGCAAAATAAAGATTCAGGAGCATCGTGTGAACGAGGTGAGAACATCAGGTGGAGAAAATTCACGGCTAATGCAAAGGGGAAGATTTGGCTTGAGCAATGGAAGAACTGCCTTCATTTTTCTGGTTGGTGTAAAATTAATTAAGGCAATGCACCATTGTTCCGTGTAGACACTGTCTCTGTATCCGCCTGCCTGGCTGGGTACAAACTGAGCTGGAGTGTAGGACGGATGTAACCGTGAACACGGACACATGAGGCCAAAGCTGAGCTCACATCACTTCAGAACAGCAGCCCCATTTATAATCTAGGAGAAATGGAACAACTCACCACACTTACTTATTGAGTTCGTTTTCCAGCCTTCTTTGGGAAAGGTGCCCTGGGAGCATGCTCAAAATCCCTTACTTTCCTCTGTGCTCATTCTCCCTCCCCTGCTTAGGCTGCAGGCGGATCTCAGGGAAGACAAATGTGGACAGTGTGCAACTCGGTTTGCTGAGAAATCCCCAGCACCTTGCCCTGCACGTCCCCCCGGGGGTGGAGGCTTTGCTGTCAGATGTCACCGGCAGAAGCTCTGGGGGCTGCAGCAGCAGACACATCTTTACCCCACAGGGATCCCTGGCCCAGGGTTTGGAGCCTGGAGGAAAATAGGCTCTATTAAAAGAAACTATAAGCCAGGCGTGGTGATGCATACAAGTGACCCTGGGACTCTGGGAGGCAGAGGCAAGAAAACCACAAGTTCAAGCCCAGGCTTGGCATTTTAGCAAGACCCTGTCTCAAAATAAAAATAAAGAAGGATGGGTATGTAGATCAGTGCAGAGGTCTGAATCAAGCCCCAGTACCACAAGAAAGAAAGAAAGATGAATGAAAGAAAGAAAGAGAAAGAGAGGCTATTCCCCTGGCAAACCCACCGGTCCAGTAGTCGTGCGTTCTTCCCCAGCCCTGGCTATCTATCTCTGGACAGTCCAATTGCTGACAGCACGTGTCTCTCCGGGCCCAGGGTTGATTATCAGTTTTACAGCCACACATGATAGGTTCTCCCTGCTGGTCCTCCCCCACCACCATTTTTTAAAAGATCTGCAATCTCTACGATCCAGTTCTGTCCATAAATCTGCAAAGTTGCATCCTTTTAGTTTGGTAAAACTCCAGAACCCACTGCACCTGCGGAATGCTGGCACCAGGGAGACACGCGCCCAGCTAGAACAATTCACCCTCCAGAGGAGTTCACTACCTTATCTGTCTCGTCCTGACAGATTTTGTCGCACGCAAGTAGCATCGATTCACTTTCTCTAATCAAAGGCCTTGTCAGGCTCCCGTCGCCATTGTGCAGCTGGTAATTCTGTGTCACAACTAATTACCACCTAATAGCCAACGTGAATGCAGTTCTCCAGTTTAAAAGCTCCGTAGATTTCTTCCCGCATTCGGACCTCATCTGTCCGTGACTGGCAGAGATTACAGGCGCAATGTGGGAATGATTTCTACCTGCTGCAGCTCATCTGCTTGGTCTCCAGCGGAGGTAGCATTCCCCCCAACACACAAGGATTATTTGTCATTAAAATGCTGCGGCTCACTCCGGCTCTCTTTTCACAATCTGGATGTTGCCTATACTTTGAGAAAGGTTTTTGAAGGAAGATTAGCAGGATTAGGAAAGGTTCACATATGTTCAGCCTCACTCTTGGTGTTCAGGACATCACAGCCCTGCACCACCCAGGCAGCAGAAGAAAAGAGCGCGCAGCGGCACCGGCTGAAGCGAGGAGGGGCGCCGGGCTGGGAAGGAGCGCCGCGCTTCTCCCTCCACAATAAAGGCTGGAGTCCCACACAGAGCTGAGGATGTGGTATACTGGGGGATTCCCAAGTAGTCTGCTAGGATTTTTTTTTTTTTTTTAAAGAACATTTGCTGGGGATATATACGAAAGAATTAAAAGATTCGTATCACAGCAACATATGTGCACCCATGTTTATAGCAGCTCCGTTTGTGATAGCTAAACCTTGGAAACAACCCAAATGTCCACTAACTGGAGACAGGATAAAGAAGATGTGGTTTTTCTATAAAATGGACTATTACTTAGCCATAAAGAATGACAAGTTTGAGTCATTCATACTCAAATGGACATGCTTTCAGGACATACTCATAAGTAAAATAAATAGTCACAGATGTGTAAATACCTTATCTTTTCTCTGATATGAGGAAATGAAAATGTAAATGAGCTTAAGGATGTATTTTAGATATTGTAAAATAAAAAATATTCAGAGGGAAATGTGGATAGGGGTGGGTAATGAGGGAGAAGAAAAACTTGTGATGGTAACAATAAAAGGGAAACAAAGCTTATGTATATAGGGAGCGGGGGTTGTAGGGTGGGTAGGGGAAGGGGAAAATGAGAATAAAGTCGTGTCATATACTGGTAAAAGTTGTCAATGCTGAGTGTGATCATGATATGTATATAAAATGTACCTATTTCACAATAAAATTTTAAAAAGAACATTTAGCACTGCTTTTCCCTCACTTCCTATATTAATAAATGTCACACTGAGCTACTAAAGGGAAATAACTTATAAAGAGAAGTTTATTTAGGGGCCGGGGAGTTAGCTCAGTGGTTCCGGCACCTGTCTTGCAAGCCCAAGGACCCGGGTTCGATCCCCAGTAATCACATACAATACTGGGTGTGAAGACTCACGCCCAGCAGCAACTAGTACCACACACCACAGTGCCGGGCATGGTGGCCCACGCCTGTAATCCCAGCACTTGGGAGGCAGAGGCAGGAGGATTGCTGTGATGTGAGTTTGAGGCTGAGCTCAGGGCCAGCCTGAACCACAAAGCAAGACCTTGTCTCAAAAAAAAAAGAACTTTATGGGACCCTAGCTCAAACAATCTATTAACAGTGTAAGACAACTAGAAAACATGCACGTGATCATATTTATGATAGGACTGAATGTGTTATATTACATGTGATACAATATTATGGTTGCTTTCAAATAACGATAATAATGCATTCACGATGTATGCTGAAATGTTTACAGACAAAAGTACTTAATATCTGGCCTCACTCTGAAGTTATCAGGGAGAGGGGAGTGGCGGAAGTGTAGAGCAAAGGTGATGATCCTCACTTAATAAGTACTCACACTCACCATTAAGAACTGAAGAGCTCTTTACCTGTTTATTAATTTATTATTTTTGCAGTAGTGGGGCTCAGACTCAAGACCTTGAGCTTGAAAGGCAGGCATAGTGCATTCATTTTTCATATCTGAAGATTGCTTGTAATACAGAGCTTGGTAAACACAGAAAGATGAAGGCAGTTAGAACTTGAGATGCATCAAGCAGAGATACTTGGAGGTTTTTTCCCAGGACAGGATGTCACTCGGTGCCGACCCACTTTACAGCTTGTACACTCAAACTTTCTTCCATTTAAGTGCTGTGACATATTGTTCCTCAGGTCACTTAGGTGTGTTGTTCCATTGCTTGTTACACCATAAGATCTATAGGAGAAAAGACTTTATCAAGTTTCTTTTTTTTTTTCAAGTTTCTTTTTGTTATGTCCCAGGACTGAAAAGAATACTGGATAGAAAACAGTCCCTTGGGAAATATTTTTTGGTTACCTAAAAGAGGCATACTGAGTTTCTAATAACCACTGGTCTGATTTTTTTGTTTAGTTTTGCACAGAGGAGGGAATTCTTTGCTTTGTAATGACCTCAGCCTGGGTCCGCTTCCAAAGTGCTCTCCAAAGTATGCACTATAGTCTGAGTGTTTTCTCCAGAATTTCTTTGCTGAAACTGAATCACCAGTGTGAGAAAGTTAAGAGCAGAGCCCGCAGGAAATGACCAGGCCTTGAGGTCTCTGTCCTCCTGACAGAGACTAATGTCTTCCCTAAAGATCTCACACAGCACTGGCCCCTTTTGTGTGCCCACATTCTATCTTGTGACAACACAGCATTCATGGCGCCATCTTGGAAGCAGACCTGAACTCTCAGTAGACACAAAGCCTGCCAGCACCCCGGATTGCTCAGCCTCCACAACTGTGACCAAGAGATTTATGTTGTTTATAAATTCTCCAGCACCTGGTATCTTATAGCAGCAGGAAGTCTCAGATAGTGTGGCAGAAACAGTGTCTGACCTTGTCGCCATGGAAGCCTTTGAGCCCCACAGAGTGTAAAAGGACTGGAGACCACAAGTATTGAACACCTGACCTTGCAAATTCAGCGAGTAACACTACTTAAAATGTAACACGTACATTATAGCTTGTATTTAGATGTCCCTCCAAAGACTCATGTGGTCATAGGTGGAGCTTTTTTTTTTTTTTCCAGAAATGTCTAGATCCAGAGTGTGCAGTGCTGAAGTTGATTCATAGTGCAATGTCAGGCTCAAGGGCACTAGGATGAAAGGTGTGTGAGCTCCCTGCACTAGGGAGTCTGGAGAAGATACAAGGGGCAGAAAGATGCTGCTATGGTTCCTTGTTGTCTTTGCTACCTTCAGGCTGCCATGAACTGCTTCCCTGCAGCGACACCCTCTGCCACGTACCAGCTGAGTATGGACTGAAACCTCTACAAAACGAGCTAAGTAAACCTTTCCTCCTTTAACTGTCGGTGCTGAGTGTTTTGTCTCAGCAATGACAAAAGTAACTAAGACACTACGTACAGTAGCAATTGACAGTAGACATCACATATTATTCACTCACAGTATTGTTTGTTTTGTCAATGAGAATGCCTAAAAACAGAATAAGTTTGCATTTTTTCAGTTAAAATATAGTAGGTTGCAATGAAAACAGTGAAAATTTTCAAAGTAGATTGATACTAGCTAAAATTCTGGCCCCAGCAAATAGCTATTCGTGTTGTAGAATGTTTTGTAATCATTTTCAGCCTCAATTTTTTAGCAACAAAATTCCTTAACAACAAAATAGGATTATAACTATTCTTTTCAGACCAAATCCTTCCTGAATACAAACAGAAAAACATCTGAATTTTAGCAAATTGAAACCAGCAATATGTAGACAAGATAATATATTATGACCAATTACTTCAGGAATAAGAAGTTGAATTCTTAAAACTAGGGATGTAATTCCCTATCATAACAGATGAAAAAGATTAAGCCATATCATCATGTTAACAGATACAGAAAAAAAAAAAGAAGAAGATGTTGTGTGTATTCTTGAAAAAACATACTAGGCATAGAAAATAGTTGTTATTAGTGATGAAAAAATGAATACTTCCTCAGGCAAGGAATTCCTAGGAATCAGGCAAGATACCTGTTCTCATCAGTCCTAATCCACACTGCACTGGGGATTCTAACCAGAGCAGTAAGGCAGGAAAGAAAATAAAAGGCATTTGTATCAGAATGAAAGCATAGGCCTGATCTGCTGTTACTAGCTTATTCCCTAAAGATGGCTTGATTTTCTACATAGAAAACCCTAAGGAATACAGAAAGGTTGTTAGATTTAACAAGTGAATTTGGTGAGATTGCAAGACACAAAGTCAATATAGAAAAGTTCATTATATCTCTACATACTAATGTCAAATCATTAGAAATCTAAATAAAATGCCTTTTAGGATATCACACAGTAAGTGTTTGAGTACACCTAGTACATGTCTTATACACTGAAACCTGCTGAGTAAATCAGCGGAGTTTGATTCAGAATTTAACCTTGAGAAGAGCATCACATGATCTTCTCTGAGGGGTGGGTACCTGGGCGAAACTGAGGTTTCATTAATGGGGAAGGCAGAGGAGGTGAGATTCAGATAAGCGGCCAGTGACGACTGTTAGGATGTACTCCAGATGTGTGCTTACCCAAGTGCCCCTGTCAAAAACTCTAATGACGGTGTTGCAAGGCAAGACTGCTGGGAGCTGACTAGCTTCTGAGAGCCATGCCCTTATAAATGAAATTATTATGCTTGTAAAAGAGGCCATAGGACCAAGGGAAAGAAATAACTGGGTATCAGTAGGAAAGGAAGAAGTCAAATTACTGTTTGTAGACAGTGTGACCTTCCATATTGGGTCCTCCATATTAGATCCAAAAGACTCCTAGAAGCAATAACCAAATTAAGCAATATAACAGGATTGAAGAACTCAACACACACAAATCAATAGCATTTCTCTGCACCAGTAATGGACTCACTGAAAAAGAAATTAGGAAAATAATATCATTTGTCATAGGAATAAGATAAATTAAATACATAGGAATTAACCTAAGCAAAGAACTGAAGGCCCTTTGCAATGAAATCTGAAACAAGAGATTCAAGAGGATATCAGAAAATGGAAAGGTATCCCCTGTTCTTGAATAGGAAGAACTAATACCATCAAAATGGCCATGCTTCCAAAATGGGTATGTAGATTTTACACAATCCAAATCAAAAGAGCACCAGCACTTCTCCAAGAACGAGAGGCCGCAATCGTGAACTTGATGTAGAACCAGAAGAGGCTCAGGACAGCAGAGGCAACCTGAGATAGCAGGACCGGAGCAGGGGGCGCCACGATTTTAGTAGAAGGTTACCCTGCAAAGGTACAGAGATAAGACAAAGCAAAATAGCGTGGTACTGGCACAAACACACGTCTCTCTCCTCTATTTCACTGAAGATACAGAAACAGAGAGAACTCCAGGCAATTCAACTCTCTAATCTTGGATGAAGGAGCTGAAAATATACACTGGAGAAATGGTGACCTCTTCAATGAATGGTGCTGAGAAAACTGCTACACATGTATAGAACCTAGACTCATCTATCTTACCATGTATTAATCTAAAATCAAAATGGTCCAAGATCTAGATGTTAAAGCAGAAGAACTTAATCTGCTAAAAGATAAAATAGGGACAACTCTTGGAGGCATAGGTATAGGCAAAGACTTTCTAAATGGAACCCCAACTGTGTAAGAAAAAAATATCAGGAATCAATAAATGAGATCATATCAAATTAAAGTTTCTGTACAGCAAAGGAAACAACCAACAGAATGAAGAGACAACCTAAAAATAGAGAAAACATTTTGCCAGCTATTTCTGAGACAGAAGATTCTAATATCTATAGTCTAATATCTAAAATACACAATGAGTCCAAAAAGTTAATCCTTTCCAAAATCAAAGACCCAACCAAAAAATGGGCAAGTGAAATGAACATAGACTCTTGAAAAGAAAAAGTACAAGTGACCAATAAATAAATAAAAAGCGTTCAATATCTCTGGCCATTAGAGAAACGCAAATTAAAACATCTTACTTTAAAAAATGATTATCATCAAGAAATCAAATAATAACAAATGCTGGAAATGCTGAGGAGAAAAAGGAATCCTGTCACACTATTCCTGCAGATGTAAACTAGCACAGCCATTATAAAAATCAGTAAATAAATTCCTCAAAAAAACCCCTAGAAATCCATTCAACTCAGCTATTCCCCTTCTCCATACCTTCCCAAAAGTTAAAGGCATATTACAGTGATACACGCAAATGCATGCTTAGAGAAGCACAGCTAATAATTGTTAAATTGGGGCCCGGGATATAGTTCAGTGGTTCTGGCGCCTGTCTTGCAAGCGCAAAGGCCCGGGTTCTATCCCCAGTAACCACATACAATACTGGGTGTGGAGACTCACCCCAGCAGCAACCAGTACCACACACCACAGTGCCAGGCGTGGGGGCTCACGCCTGTAATCCCAGCACTCGGGAGGCAGAGGCAGGAGGATTGCTGTGATGTGAGTTGGAGGCTGAGTTCAGGGCCAGCCTGAACTACAAAGTGAGACCCTGTCTCAAAAAAACAAAACAAAACAAACCTTAAAAACAACAACAACAACAAAAAATAATTGTTAAATCTTAGAAGCACCCTCCATGTCCATCAACAGATGAACAGATACAGAAAATATGGTGTTAACACACAGTGGAGTACTACTAGGCCATGAAGAATGATCAAGTTGAGTCACTTCTAGGAAAATGGACACACCTTAAGACCATAGTATTACGTGAAATAAATCAGACACCCAAGCTGAAGTATCACATGATTTAATAAGAATTTCCAGATATCAATAAGTTAAAGAGCAAAATAAAAGGCAGAGAATAGGAAGTAGGGGGTAGACCTTGCTCAGATAGGAAGGAGACCCATACATGGGGGATAGGAAGGGAGGGAAATAGAATAAAAGAAGTGAGATATGTTAGGCATGGCACCAGCTCCCCACGAAGCATGTGGTCATTTGTACTAAGACAGAATAAAAGCTTGGGGGAAAGAGGTTTCCAGGGTGTCTCTTTGTCCTTCCACCACGTGGCAACAGAAAGAGAAGGCGCTGTCCGCGAGGCCCTCACCAAATACTGGACCTGCCAGCACTCTGACCTGGGACTTCCCAGCTTCCAGAACTGTCTGCTGCTTCGAAGCCACTCAGCGGGTGGCACTTTGTTCCGGCAGCATGAAGGTTTGAGATGTGCATTCTGTAAAACATGCCAGGAGGTAGACTGAGCCCACCGGACCCAGGGCTCTCGGCGAAGCCCCAGGCTCTGTCCCTGGCTGCTGCTGAGGTAGCTTTGCACCGGAGCTCGGCACAGTGTCTTCCTGTTCCTTCTGCCGTAAGAGAGAGGGGAGGTGATCACTCCCAAGCCCTCTTTCACCCAGCACTGTCTCTATGTTCCTACACAACTGCTTCCTGGAAATGATCACCAGTTAACCCAGGCGATCTCCAGAGTACCGTCCTCTTTCCTGAGCTCCGATGGGGCTGCTACCGTGCCCAGGAGAGCCAAGCGGAGAAGAGGTGCCAGGGAGAGGTCCGCTCGCTCCACATCAGCGGGATGGCACTACAGCTGAGCGGCCCAAGCCCACGCTGAGTGAGGGGCAGACACTTCACCCCAGGTGTCAACAGATTATTCCTACCTGGAGCCTCTTGAGAAGAGCACTGTGTGAGCTGATGGAGCCTTTCAAGTCAGGGCCACCGGGTGAGACCCAGGGGGAGTGTGGAGGGCAGTGAGAGGCTGGATAGATAGTTTTTTGGTCTGGAAAGGTCCATGAGTGACGGCCATTTGCTTACCAAGTAACCGCTACATCTTGACTCCTCAGATCATCACCATCATCAATGACAAACAGTGTCTGCTGTGGCCACATCTGTGAACTCACAAAGTCCTCACGATCCCAGCCAGCAGGCCCTCTCTGACTTCCACTTAGAGATGGTGAAAGTGACGTACAGCCAGGACCAGCCATGGCCCAGGGCACACAGAAGTAGGCCTGTGTACTTTCTAGCTCCTGAGCTTGCACAGTTCAATGTTGGCCCCTGACCACAGGGTTAAAAAGGTGCCAGAATCCCCCTGAGCTCAAAGGAGCCTCTCTTTGAAGCACAGGGGTGAACTGGGAGTCCGTCTGACAGTGACACTACCAGGGCTAATGCGGACAGATCGCCCCGCTCCACCCAACCTGCACATGGCTCCTTTGGCCTGTTCTCCCATGACTCGGAGGTGGCAGAGCTCACATTGGCAGGTGCTGCCACCTTCAGCACTGTCAGCCTCTGCGAACCGACCACCTGCGTCTGGGGTCTGCAGTTCACACGACGGGATGCTGGATTAACAATAGTGACAACCACCCTTCATCCTTTCCTCCTCATCTCTCGTTAGCTTCTCGCTGAAGAGGGTGATAAGGAGCAATCATCCTCCCCCATCCACAATCCGCTTGGGTGTAATGGAGCTGGACTTCCACTCAGCCTACCAAGGCTGATCTGCGGTCTGAGTCCAGCCAACCAGGTCTCCATGACTGCTCAGGAACCAGCATGCGTCCTGAGCAGGACCAAGAAGATTCAACCCTGACGGTGCAGCACGGAAAACTCTTCTGCTGCTGCAGGGGTCAGGCTGGAAGAAGCACGAGAAAAAAAATATTGCCAATAAGCCACACAGATAACCCAGGTGAGGTGTCTTCCCCCGGGACTTACATAACCATATCTAAATTCTGGGCTTGAGTCACCTCGGGGTGGTCACCTAACGTAGCCCAAGATACGTACATGCTTGAAAGACCACACTATTTTCAGAAAGTGATTTATTCTCAAGTACATGTCTACGATATTGCTCACTAGAATAAAAAAAAAAAAAAAGCCATGTAGCTTTTCCTAGTGAGTTGCCAAACAACCTTGTAAAATGGCAACCAAAGGAGACTTAGGAAGCTCTGACACATGCTCCTGCTCACACATATTTGACACTAAACAAACAGATGAAATTGTATCATGTTGACGAGATGTCTGTGGTTTATCCCAATACCAAATTATGGCCAAGACTTGCATCGGCCCATGCAATCGTTTCAGAAGGGCTGGCTAGTAGGGATGGAAGGCATATGTTTCGAATGCTCAGTAGAAAGACATAATTACACTGTTCAGTTTGCCTAGTTCCCTACCCTCATAATGAGTAAGATATTTAGAGTCCCGAACTGTTTATGTGACATTTCAATCAGTAATGTGGAGATTTGACAACATTTCCATATTCCTCTTTTAAAGTCTGAAGGCCTCTGCCTTAATCCAAGCTCTTTGGCATTTATTACTGTTTGTTACACTAACAAGTAAGATTATGAGAATTCTAATGAAGGCTTCCAGTGAAAAACTCTGTGATTAAAATGCCATAATAACAGTTGCATGCATTTATGTGCCTGATTACCATAATCTGTTTAGCACAAGTAAACACACAAACAGAAGGGGAAAAGCAAGCCCACTGACACTTGGGCTGAGGGAGAATTTGAAATGCGAGGGAGACAATGTAAATATGTAAATGCCTTTGTGTATTCTTTTCATCTGTCTCCTTTCTCATCCTTGCCATTTTTTTTCTTTTTCTGTTTGCTAATGAGAAGACGACGCAGTCACATGTGGTCCCTGCTCTAGCAGGCTGAGGTGCACGGGGGGCCATCTGCTGGGCCCAGCATCCTAAACAATGCCACCCAGAAAGTGCTGGATATATTTGCAGCCACCTTTGACATCACGGAATAGAAGAAATGGTATCTCAAAGACTACAGTCTTTGATGTGCTCACTCTGAACACTGAGTTCAGCTGTCACTCCATTAATTCAAAGTCTGGGTGAAGCTGGCCGTGCCGGGTCCCTCTCTCCCACCTCCCCTCCCCCACAAACACCACATTGGCAACAAATTAAAAGCAATCACGCCAGGTTTCCAAATTAGTTTCCATCCACATCTCCGCTGGCTTCATTATTTTTAATTCTTGATACATTTTCAGGCAGGAGATGGACAGGCATCTTCTGCATGCTAAGGGAATTTGAATAACTTTCTTAAAAGTGAAACAATACTTTTCAGATAAAAGTAAGATAATACTAGCAGCCTCATTTGGTCAACAACTTAAAGAAATCTGCTAGAGGGTCGGGGATTTAGCTCAGTGGTTCCGGTGCCTGTCTTGCAAGCGCTAAGGGCCCACGTTTGATCCCCGGTAACTGTATACAATACTGGGCCCGCCCAGCAGCAATACCACAGACCATAGCGCTGGGCATGATGGCTCATGCCTGTAATCCCAGCACTCAGGAGGCAGAGGCAGGAGGATTGTTGTGATGTGAGTTGGAGGCTAAACTCAGGGCCAGCCTGAACTACAAAACAAGACCCTGTCTCAAAAAAAAAAAAAAAAGAAAAGAAAAGAAAGAAATCTGCTAGAATTCCAAACACACTGTCCTAAGGAGACATTATAGGCATGTTGTTTTAAAAGGAAATCATTTTTCAAAACAAACAGTCGGGAAGCTGACTTCACCTAAATGCAGAGTAACGGGCTAGGACAACGCGTGTGGAAAAGTGTGGCATTCGATGGTGCCAGGGGCTTAGGGGGCATTAGAGATTCAACTTGGGGATTAGCTGAGGCCTCAAGATAATTACGCTGGCTTCTGTTTATAAATTCATTTCTTTTTTTGTTCCAACAACAACTTTGAGGGACAAGAAAAGAAACTCCTGAGATACTCATACAGAGGGAGAACACACAGCTAAGTTTATTGAGCTTCTACTATGTTCGAAGCGCTTTCCACGTGGTTTGATGTTTGGCCCCCTCAATACATCTGGGAGAAAGACACTAAGATAAACGTGGAAATTAGGAAAGAGAGAGGTCAAGGAGCTCACCTAGAAGCATGCCAAGTTAATGAGAGGCAACTAGAATTCTGAATCCACAGCCTACTTGTAAATAGAAAGGTAATTTTGAATTTCATATTCTTCAGAGTTTAGGAATCATATGTCTATCCAGGCATGGGTGGTGCCCATCTATAGTGGAAACGATAGTCATTCTGGGAGACTGAGGCAGGAGGATTGCAAGTTCAGGTCCAGTGTGAACAAAACTTTATTTTTTAAACTGATTTTATTGGTACATTTTAGATTCTCATTTTTGCCCATTCCCCTGCCCTCCCTACAACTCTCAGTCCACTGACTTTAGAACAGGGAGGGACTGGAGTATAGCATAAAATAAAAAACTGGGCTCAATCTCCAGTACCATGGGGTGGGGGATGTAATATATACTTGTCATATATATATATATATATATATATATATATATATATATATATATATAATATTAAATGCAAATACACACAAGTGTATGTCTTAGTGAAAGACTACATTTCCTAAGGGCAAAAATAATATAGTGTTTGATACATACTAATCCTGTAATATGTGCTAGCTATAATCATCGATACAATAACTAACTGTAATAACACCAAGATTCTTGGGAGAGACTGTGACTTCCATTCCCATACATTTCTAACATGCCTTGACAGGCATTTTTCAATTTAAAGGCTCTTTCGAGGAAGGAGAACAGGGAGGCACAAAGAATTACGGAAAGTGGAGCAACCCATTGTTCCCCTGCCCAGCTCCCGCCTACCTGCACATATGGCGGAGCCCGGAAGCCGGCATGCCAAGCACCATATGTACCAAATAATCACAGGGGTGGGTTAAAGAGACAGCTTTCCTCCTAATTTGACCAATTTAGCATTTGGGGAGTAGTCTGTCTGCTCCTGTCTTGGGAATTTTTAAACAATGGGTTGAAAGAGAAATTAAGGGATGCAGACAATATTTTGGAATCGACTTAATAAACACGAACAGCTGCAGTTGGGATGTTGGGCGCGTCACTGCAGGTCTCTCCTCTCTGGAGGACCTGCACGTTGGACAGAGCCACCCTCCACCCATGGCTGTGCACCTGCGCGGACTCCTGGACTGGGCACGGCTTCCGCTTCCGCTTCCGCTTGCTAGCTGTGGTGCTTCCCAGCCCACTGGCTCAGACCCTGGCGGTGACAGCAGCAGAAACCACACGCATCCACCCTTAGTGTATCCAAAATACCCGCTTCCTCCTGGATTCTTCATCTCAGCGGGACCCCAGTTACTTGGAAAACTAGTGAAATCCGAGGCCACTACGCCGTCCTTAGATGAACTCAGTCACCAGGGCTTGCTAATTCTACCTCCAAAAAAACCTTTGTCAGTCACTCTTCTGTCTGCCACTGCTCAAGGCTGGGGTCTGACTGAGCCCACTCAAGTTGTCCTAACAAAGCACCGTCCTGGTTTCCAGCAGGGGTAGTGTTCGCGGCCCTCCAGAGAGAGGGGCTGGCTCTGCCCTCCCCACAGAGAGAGAAAGAGCCCAGGAGCAGGTACAGCCTGAGAAGCCCTTGAAGAAGACTTCAAGGCTTCCCACCCTGGAAGCTCTCCCCTGCCTTCACTTGCCCTCTGAAACGCAGGTTAGATGGACCGGCCCTTGGGACAGTGGGAGGAACTGGGACCTTTGGGAGGTGTGTAGTCCGTGAGGGCTCCAGCCTGAGGGGGCGGGATTCTGCTGTAACCACGGAAGACAGCTGGAGACGCGCTCCTCTCACAGGCAAGGAGGTGAACCTCTGCTGGGCCTTCTCAGTCGGGATCCGAGAAGGTAACAGGAAAGTCAGCTGGGACATCCGGAGGAGGAGATTACCTTAAAGGAGGCCTTATTGCCACATTGAGGCCGGAGTACAGGGGACCCGCAGGACACAGTGCAGGAGCCGGGAGCTTAGTGGCACCAGAGCTGTGCCCATCCTTTGGCCCAAAAAAGCCGGGAGAGGGAGAAGTTACCAGAGTCACCACGAGAGAGAACTGTGCTGAACAGACTACCACAGCAGGCTGCTCTTGGGGTCTCTTACTGCAGGAGGTCGTCACGAGGAGGAAGTCTGGCATGAGTGTTGCTCTCCCACCAGGTGGTCTGAGCTCAGGAGGAGGAAGCCCAGAGCCAAGAGCGTGCACGGAGGGAACTCAGCACCTCGGCAGGGCTAGGTCACTTCCAACCAGGGGCTAGACCTCCGCTGGGGAGACTTCTAGATGACAGTAACAAATCACTACAACCTTGGTGGCTTGAAACAACAGCTCTGCAGGCCAGAAGTACAAGGGTGAGGTGTTAGCGGGGCCATGCCGCCACCCAAGGCTCAAGGGGAGAATGGTTGCTTGCCTTTCCAGGCTGCAGCAGACCAAGGTGTCCCCTGGCTGGCTGCTGCATTCCTCTAATTTCTGCCTCTATCTCCGCAGGGCCTTCTCTGTCTGCATCTTCTCTGTCTGTCTTGAATTTTCCTCTGCTTTTTTCTTATGTAATCGCTTGTCGTTGGGTTTTGGGTGGCATTGGCCAATCCAAGATGGACTCAAAATCCTTAGCTTAATACAACTACGAAGACCCTTTCCCAAATAAGGACATATCTACCACTTCCAGGTATTTGCACATATATTTGAGGAGCTTACAATTTAACCCAATACCAATCTACATCTTTGGAAATAGTCCTTGAGGGAAACCCTGCAGCAGTTTGATGGGCTGTGGCGGCACAACGGGCATAGCAAGCTGTCCGCCTGTGTCCGCCCCAGCCGAGCTCACTATAGATGTGCATGTGCTGGTGGAGCAGCGCCCTCCAGCCTGACAGGCCAGGACCTGCCCTGACCAGATCCTGTGTGCCCTAGTCCACAGCTTTGCCTGTCAGGGGACTCACTCCAGAGGAAATGCAAATGGACTAATTCATGTCAGTTTTCTGCCAAAACACTCACCTGCATCGTCCTCTCCCTGAAAATATGGGCCTTGGTGGCCACCCCTGAGCCCAAAGTGCTGGTACCTACGCAGCAGATGATGAAAGTGAGCACCCAGGCGGCCGCCACTGCCCTGGAATCACTCATGGCAAAGGAATCATTGTTCAGTAAGCCAAGCATCAGCGATAGTACAAAACTTGTGGTGCTCAGCGTTTGATATCACGACCCTGAGTATGACAGTGATTGTGGTCCCCCAACATCCACGATTGCCTATTTCCTGTAGTATCTTCCATGTGACCTTCAGGTCTTGTCTGGTTCTGCCCTGAGCACAAGGCAGGATCAGGCTCAGCTGCACACAAAGGTACTTGTATTCCCCAAGTGCCCGGGTCTACATTCCAGAGCCCCTTCCCTTGGGTTAGGATCTGCTTTAGCTGCTCAGAAAACTCAACACAACCAGTGCTTTAACAAGGCGGGTCCATTTAGAGAAAAATGGTCCGGGACTAGAGGACTGGTTCCTGGCAGGCCTGTCATCCCAGGGCGAAATGGATCCTTTTTTTCCTCCATCCTCTGTTCTGCATAGCCTCATGGTTACCTTATCATGTACAATGACCCTTCCAGCCTTGCCCATCAGGCTGGGATTCAGCCAGCCAGAAGATGAAACTGAAATGAGAAGAACTTGCTCCCTCTGCAAGTGGTTCATCCGGCTTTTATGAGCATCCTATGGATCAGCATTTGGCCATAGAGGAGGCTGGGAAATGTAGTCCATATGCCGGGGACCATATGCTGGAGCAAAATTTCTATTCCTTTTATTTTTATTTTATTTTATTTTTGAGACAGGGTCTAGGTTTGTAGTTCAGGCTGGCGCTGAGCTCAGCCTTGAACTCACAGCAACCTTCCTGCCTCTGCCTCCCATGGGCTGGATTTACAGGCATGAGCCACCACATCCAGCACTGTGGTATGTGGTCCTGATTGCTGCTGGGGTGAGTCTCCACACTCGGCATTGTTGTATGTGGTTACTGGGGATTGAATCCAGGTCCTTGCACTTGCAAGACAAATGCCAGAACAACTGAGCTAAATCCCTGGCCCAAAAGCTCTATTATTATACAGAAAGTAGAAGAGAGGTAGAGAAAACCTCAGCAGTACTTGTCACACTGGCATACGACTTGGGAGGCAGCAACTTAATCACACACACTGCACTCCCGGGCTGTGCAGAGAAGCAAGAGACGTTATCATAATGGCAACTACTCTTAACGGAGCAGAGGTACTGTTTTGTGAGGTGCTATCCAAGGCAGCTTGGATAGTTCACAGCACAGGAACATTCAGTCAATATCTGCTGAACGGTTTGCTTAAAACATAAGTCATCCTCAGCGGGTATCATGACCTCAAACCCATGGCTGTCTCTGTCCAACTATGTGGGAAAGTCATTATCAATCTCTGAAAGGACTGGAGATAGTACCAGATGTCGATATCTACTGTAATTTGTACCTCAGTGTTTCGAAGGGAGAAGTGACATTTTATTATTCTGTCTTACCGAGCTACACTGGCCAGTCTCATCACCCATTCTGACATCCAAATTAGAGATCATATTTTTTTCTGGACCAAGAAAGTAGAAGATAAAAGTTGAGCCTTTAAATTAGCTGTCAGCTGAGCAGTGTCTCTTGCAGATTGCAACATAAATTGGGATGACACTGAGGTGACAGTTTGCACTGTCCATCAAAATTGCAAATTTACAGGCTGTGACCTAGTAATACCGACCCTAGGGATTTATTATTATGACAGAAAACACATGTGCAAGTGACAATTTATAAGGTGCTTCGTTGAGGCCTTGTTTGTAATAATAAAGAGCTAGGAACAACCTAAATGTCTTTGGGAACTAGCTAAACAGATCACGGTGTGGCCATAAGACTCAGGATGAAATTTTCTTTTTAAAGAAGATTTTAAAATACAAGTAAGAAACAATCTCCCAGAGACTGAGCCGGGAAGAGCAGGATGGAGAACAGTGTGTATAGTATGTTACTATTTATGTAAAAATGGGGACACAGTATATCTACTTAATTTGCTGGCATTTGCAGAGAATTCTTATGGAAGGGTAGACAAGAATTGGAATTTGAACAAAGGGACTATTTCAGTGAGGGAAAGGGAAAGAGAAGAAAACTTTTCCTTGTATTCCTTTGAATTTTGAGCTGCGTGAACATATTACCTATTCAAAAAATAACAATTGAGGGGCCGGGGAGTTAGCTCAGTGGTTCCGGCGCCTGTCTTGCAAGCGCAAGGGCCCGGGTTCGATTCCCCGGTAACCACATAACAATACTGGGTGTGGAGCCCCACACCCAGCAGCAACCAGTACCACATACCACAGTGCCGGGCATGGCGGCTCACGCCTGTAATCCCAGCACTAGGGAGGCTGAGGCAGGAGGATTGTGATGTGAGTTTGAGGCTGAGCTCAGGGCCAGCCTGAACCACAAAGCAAGACCCTGTCTCAAAAAAAAAAACAAACAAACAAAAAAAACAATTGATCAGCTTCATCAAATGGCCTTGTGGACAGTCTTTAAAGTATAGGTATCTAGATCGCTACGCGTGGTTGTCCTACACATGCGCCGATAGAAGTGCCATTCCGGAAGTGGCTTTGTGAGGCTTACTGGACACTCCTGGACCTCTCCTGTCTGGGCTCTGCAGGATTTCCCTAGGTTTCTGATCACTCCGGTAAGGAGGTCTTAGGAGCACTCTGTCATGTGTGTTCCGAGTGTGTCACTGTGCGTGTGCATGTGTGTGTAAGTAAATAAAACATTCTGTGCTCAGTGCAAAGAACAAGGTACAGAACAGTACGTAGAATATGCTATCACTTATGAGAAAAAGAAGGGAAAGATTTTTAAACCTATAGTTTGTATATGCAAATGTATTTCTGAATACATAAAAGAAGATACGGGGTAAAGTCAGGTCATTTGTACCAGGAAAAATCACTTTCCCCCAGACACTCTATCATTTGAGGTTTATTTTAAGCACAGATGACATGGAATTCAAAGTGTCCTAAAGAAGAGAGAATTTCAACGTACTCGATCTCTCTTCCCCACCTTTGCTTTCGTAGTGCAAACTGCATATACTGCCTACAAAGAATGATTTGACTTCTTTGCCTTAGATTCAACTCAGAAGCAGATGAGCTTTTTTGTTGTTAGAAATGTAGGGGGAAAGGACAAATTGAATGTCTGAAGTCCTCGTGGTTTTCCCAAACCCCAAAACTGAAGTTCAGTCTTGGTCACAGTTCCAGCCAAGGAATGTTTTGTTCACACCCTGAACATTTGTTCTCCCCGTCAACCTAAAAGTCAGCGGGCTTGGCTTTCACTGCGCACCAAGGGTCTGCTGCGCGCGCGCGCGCGCGTGTGTGTGTGTGTGTGTGTGTGTGTGTGTGTGTGTGTGTGCCCGACCTCTGGGGAAAGATGCAGTGTGGAAGGAGAAGGGAGTCCAGACCCAGAGCCCCGGACCCGGAGGGCGCCGCCTTCCTCGCTTTGCACATCCTCTCAGAGTCCTGCGAGCACAGCACACGGTGGGAACAGGTTTTCAAGATCCTAGCGCTTTCTGACTTTTCACAGTTAGACCTATTTTGAAAG
>PVIR01012416.1:0-45080 GCA_004026965.1 Petromus typicus
GTTTAGGTTTATTTCCTAACAGTACTTGAAAATGTTGCTCCACAGATTTCTCTGTTGTTGATGATAAGAATTCTTTTGTCTGTCTACCCTTGCACTCCTGTCCCACCCTACTTTATCCATTTTCCTAGATTTTGGCTGTTTGATTTTTAAATCTATTTTATTGGCACATTTTATATGTACATTATCATCACATTCCACATTGAGAATTTGTACCTATACATGATATATCTTGATTCTCATTTTTCCCATTCCCCTGCCCTCCCTACAAGCCTTCACCCCCTATATACACAAGCTTTGTTTCCTTTTTCCATCAAATATTTTCTTTCTCTTCTTTACTTTCCCCTATTCCTCATTTTCCTTTTTCTTTTGAACACTTTCTTCCTATTTTGCAATAGCTGGCATATATTTTGAAACTCATTTACACCTCCAGTTTCTCAAATTAGAGAAATGATACAGTATTTACACATCTATGTCCTATTTATTTTACTTATGAATATGTCCTCAAGGTACATCCATTTGAGTATAAAATGACTCCAGCTTATCATTCTTTATGGCTGAGTAATACTCCATTTCATATACAAATCACATCTTTATCCAGTCTCCTGTTGATGGGCATTTGGGCTGTTTCCAAGATTTAGCTATTACAAACTGAGCTGCTATAAACATGGGTGCACGTAGGCCACTATGACTCTTCTAATTCTTTTTGTGCATATACCTAGCAAGGAAACAGCAGGGACAAATAGGACCTCTAGTTTTAGGAATCTCCACACTGATCTCCACAGTGGTTGCACCAGTCTACATTCCCACCAACAGTGGGAAGGGCTCCTTTCTTCCTTCAGCCTCCCCAGCATTTCTTTTTGGTTGATTTTCTTGATAGCAGCCATTCTTTCTGGAGTGAGATAGAATCTCAGTGTTACTTTCATTGGCATCTCTCAAATGATGAATGATGTTACATATTTCTTCATATGTTTCTTTGCTGATTTTATTTCTTCATCTGAAAAATGTCTGTTCATTTCAGATGCCCATTTTTGAATTGTGTCTTAAATTTGAGGAGATCTGATTTTTTTAAGTTCTTCATATACTCTAGAGAGTGATCCTCTGTCTGAGAAACAGCTGGTAAAAATTTTTCACAAGTTGTGGGTTTTCTTTTTGTTCTGTTGGTGGTTTCTCTTGCTGTGCAGAAGCTTTTTAATAAGATGAGATACCACTTGTCAGTTCCTTCTGCTAATTCCTATGCCACTGAGGTTTTTTGTTCGTAAAGTCTTTGCCTATACCAGTGTCTCCAAGAGTTTTACCTAACCTGTTTTGCAGCAGATTTAGTGTTTCTGTTTTAATATCCAGGTCTCTAATCCATCTAGATTGATACATGGTGAAAGAGATCTAGCTTTAAATCTTTGGCTGGTTGAAACCTAGTTCTTCCAGCACCATTCTTCGTTTGTTTTTGTGTTTTGTTTTTTAAAATCAAATATTTGTTGGTGCGTTATGAATATACATCGTCATCGCATTCAACATTGAGAGTTTGTACCAGAATATGACATGACTTGATTCTCATTTTTTCCCCTTCTCCCCCCCACCCTGCAACCCCCCACCCCCTATATACATAAACTTTGTTTCCTTTTTTTCTTTATTACTATGCATTCTTTTTCCCCTTGTTATTTACCTCTACACCCTCTTTCGTTTTAAATATTTTCTATTTCATAGTATCAACTATATATATATACTGAAACTCATTTACATCTTCATTTTGAGACAGGGTCTCGATTTGTAGTTCAGGCTGGACCTGAGCTCATTATATAGCCCAGCTGAGCCTCCAACTCACAGAAGTCCTCCTGTGTCTGCCTCCAAAGTACTGGGATTACAGACATGAGCCACCACACCCAGCACTGTTCAGCACCATTTTTAAAAGAGGCTATCTTTCCTCTATTGAGGGTGTTTAGTTCCTTTGTCAAAATGAGGTGGCTTAGTATATCTGGAGTTGTTTCTGCATCTTCTAGTCTTTTCTACTGATTCTCTCATGATTAAAACCCTACAGAAAATTGGAATCTATGGTCTTTATCTCAAAATGATAAAAGCTCTTTATGAGAAACCAACAGCCAGTATCATACTGAATGGTCAAAAACTAAAACCTTTCACACTAAGATCAGGAATAAGACAGTGATGGCCACTATCATCACTCTTGTTCAGTATAGTGCTGGAAACATTAACTGCAGCAATTAGGCAAGAGAAAGAAATAAAAGGAATAAAGATAGGAAAAGAAGTTAAACTGTCATTATTTGCTAATGACGTGGTGCGTTATATCAAAGATCTTAAAAACTTAGCCAAAAGACTGCTAGACTTAATTGCCAGATTTAGTAACATAGCTGGATATAGAGTCAACACTCAGAAATCAATAGCCTTTGTATACACAAACAACAACACACTCACTGAGAGAGAAATTGAAGAATCAATTCCTTTTACAATAGCATCCAAAAAAAAGAAATATCTAGGAATCCATCAAACAAAGGAGGTAAAAGATCTCTACTCTAAAAACTACAGCCTTCTGAAAAGGCGGATAGAAGAGAATATCACAAAATGGAAAAACCTCCCTTGTTCCTGGGTAAGAAGAATCAGTATCATCAAAATGGCCATACTGCCAAAACTATATAGATTTAATACAATCTCGATTGAAATCCCAAGAGTATATTTGACAGAGTTAGAGAAAGTAATCCAAATATTCATTTGGAACTAGAAGAGACCTAGATTAGCAAAAGCAATTCTAGACCACAGGGACATGGCAAGGGGATATCACCACTCCCCAAATTGAAACTATACTATCAGGCCACTGTGATACACACAGCGTGGTACTGGCAAAGAATTAGCTATTTGATTTTGATGTGCCTCAGTTAAACATTTTCTCATTTCTCTTTCTGGCAGTTTAGTTGAGCTTTTTGTATCTGTAAGTTTATATTTTTCATCAAATTTGAAATTTCACCCATAAGTTCTTGTTAAATTTTCTCTCCTTTTCTAAACTCCAGGTCCCTGTGGATTAGGCTGCTTGACTTCATCCCACTGCGCACTGTGCCCTGGTTCCCACTTTTCACTTCTTTTTTCTCTCTACTTCATCTTGGATCATTTCTGGGACCCAGTTTACATAAAACAGTTTGATTCTAAGCTTGAGTGGGGAGACTCTGTCCAGAACTCTACCCTCCTCATCCTCCTTCAGCTGCAGGAAGCTGCAGGCTCTCCCTGGGGTCCTCTTCCTGGAAGAAAGCAGGCCGAGGCCATGTGCTGTTGGCGTCCTGAATACTGTTTTTTAGGAGGGAGCCTCTTCTACTTTTTAAAAAAATTAGACGTTCAGGGCTGGAGAGTTAGCTCAGTGGTTCCGGCGCCTGTCTTGCAAGCGCAAGGACCCGGGTTCGATTCCCTGGTAACCACATAACAATACTGGGTGTGGAGACCCACACCCAGCAGCAACCAGTACCACATACCACAGTGCCGGGCGTGGTGGCTCACGCCTGTAATCCTAGCACTCGGGAGGCAGAGGCAGGAGGATTGTGATGTGAGTTGGAGGCTGAGCTCAGGGCCAGCCTGAACCACAAAGTGAGACCCTGTCTCAAAAAACCTAAAAAAAAAAAAAAAAATTAGACGTTCAGTATTCTAACATACTTATAATTTCCTATATTTCCTGCAGTATTTTCATTGACATTCAAATATGGATGCTTTCCTTAATTAGTTTTCTGCAGTTAAAATTAGTTTAATTAGTTTTCCTTATTTGATGAACATAAAGAGAAAAATCATAGTCTAATACTATTTCTCATTCTACTCTTCTGCTCTTAAAATAAAATGAAAAAGCTGGAGGAGTTAAGTGTGAAACATTATACTGGATAGTCATTCTCTGCATAGAAGAACATACTGATGAAATTAGCCAGGATCAGTTTACTTCTTCTTTGTCTAATGTCATAAAGAAAAAAAAAACTGGAAGAGGCACACACAGGGGAGAAAGCGGAGTTGGGTTAGGGAAGGAAAGATGAATTGACTCAGCACGCAGTGTCATTCCGTTTCAGGTTGTGTGTGGCAGCTCTGTCTGTGAATAACTTCTGTGACAACCGAGAGGCGCTGTACGGCGTGTTTGATGGAGACCGGAATGTGGAGGTGCCTTACCTTCTGCAATGTACCATGAGTGACATTTTGGCTGAAGAGCTGCAGAAAACTAAAAATGAAGAAGAATATATGGTCAATACGTTTATTGTTATGCAAAGGTAATACTTCCAAGTCCCCACTTTGTTTTCTTGCTTTCTGTAAGTATTTTCCCTCTAGTTGGAAAATCAGGTGCTTATTCATATCAGCACACTCTTCTTGACTCAGGATGCACCTGCAGTTTGAGGGTAGCCCAAACATTGAGGGTGGATTATCCTCTGATTTGAGACATACTGATGTTCAGACACCTTTGTAGAAGCAAAAGTCTGGCTGGAATTTAGCTTCTCAGACTTCTGAGCCACTCAGGCCTGTACCGATGCCAGATTTTCATTGTTTACAACACCCGCTCTTCCTTAAACAGATGAGCGCCACAAGCTCTTCTGACCCAGTTGGTATGTGGACTTCTCTAGAAATGGGCCATTTCCAGTGCAACTTGTTACCCTTTTGGAAACACTGTCATTGGTTTTAAGATAGTGTAAACCTGGGCCAGGGATTTAGCTCAGTGGTTCTGGTGCCTGTCTTGCAAGCACAAGGGCCTGGGTTCAATCCCCTGGTAATCACATACCATACTGGGCATGGAGACTCACACCCAGCAGCAATCAGTACCACATACCACAGTGCCGGGCGTGGTGGCTCACACCTGTAATCCCAGCTCTTGGGAGGCAGAGGCAGGAGGATTGCTGTGATGTGAGTTTGAGGCTGAGCTCAGGACCAGCTTGAACTACAAAGCGAGACCCTGTCTCAAAAAAAAAAAAGATAGTGTAAACCTTTGTGGAAATTAGGTAGGTAGTCAGATTTTAGGCCAGGAATTAAAACATTTCTTTATATGTTGTTTTCCTCCTGTATGCAATGTTGAATGCGATGTTAATAGCAGAATTCTAAGCCATTGCTCGGCACTTCCACCTACAACAGAGCTTTAGGGCACTGCAAAAATTGTAGAGTGTTCTTTGGACTCCTAAGACTAAATTTTACAAGGACTCCCTCATTCAAAGAACTGCTCATTCTTTTTTTACCCTAAGAGCTTTGCAGGTTATAAATTGCCTGTGTGTAAATAATACAGTGTAGGCTTTTGCTCTGGTGGGACCCAGAATGACAAGTCTCTTAGTGCTCCAAGGTCACAACAGCGGTAATGATCTTTTTCTCTGCCTTTCCTCTTTCTGGATAATCTGCCAGAGGAAATAATTTTAAACCTGAGTAGACAGCCTGTTGTGGAATTGCTGTTCTGAGCCATGAATGGTCCCTCTTGTGGAACCCCACACAGTGGGTCTAGTGTGGTTCTTTGCTACCCGATTCAGCACTATGTCAGATTCCTAGTTAGCACAAACAGCACTTGAACAGTGGGAAGAACCAATAGCATGTACCGTCATGTATATGATCACTGTTCTAAATACCAGACGTGGCATCAATTTTTCCAGTGAAGTAGGTATCACTCTTCTCATTTATTGATGAGATGCGAGAGATGGATCAGAGAAGAATACGAATTAGTGTACCCAGGATTTGTCCATGTAAGGCTCCAGGGGATGTTCTGATATCACGCCCGGCAACTTGTCTGTTTTCACCACTGTCCTGTCCTAGGAAAAAAAACACACATCACACACACACCCTTCACAATACCCCAGTAGATAAGAATTAAAAACCAGTACCTTTAGACTCAGATTACTGGCTCTACTTCTCACAAATCTTTGTGTCTTTGAAGAATGAAATAGAGCTGCATTGGAAGGACCTAAAGCCAGAGTTCTGAATTACAAGTCCATTTCCAGGGTCATTTGTGTACCTCTTATTTTCTTTATGCGTTAATAGGATGCAAGACTATGGGAGGTTTTTTAGTCCTTAGGGGAACTGTGTGGTCTTTGTTCCTGATCTTCTATCGCATCTGGGTGGGCAAACTTGGTTTCTAGGCTTCTTATACAAGTAGCTTAACTTTGGCGCAGGTGAGGAGTTGATATCCTTCTGGTTACCTGAGAATTTTCCCTCTTGAATCAGGACACTGCTTTTTCTTAAACCTATTACTTCTGTACCACTCAATAACAGCAGGGTTCTTGGAGAGTTCTCTACTTCTTTTGATTCTCTAAAGAGTCAGGTGCTTCACGTATTCAGTAAGTCAATGAATTAATGGTCATGAATAAAAGGAAGGATCATGAGCACTTGGTGCTTGATTCCCACCATGTCCTTTTGGTATGATATCTAGAATAGATAGTGCTGGTGCTGAAAGTCTTGGGGTAAGACAAGAAAAGGAGCAGTCCTGTACTTAAAACCCAACCATGAGCATCATCAGGCAGGTCTGTGCCTGGGTATCATGTATTCCTACCTGCCCTCATTTAAGTGGTTCCATCCATTTTCTTCTACTGAGAACAGAGGGGATTCAGAAAAATGGATGGAGAAAAGTGTCATTTGCTGCTGCCCTTGCAGTGTGCTGCCCGGGCAGTGTGATTGGCATGAAGTAGCAGGTTGAACACCAGCAGTCCAAGGGCTTCTTCATTCCAGACCAGCTTTTCCAGGGAAAAGCTACGCATTCTCCCAGTCGTCAGCTGGTCCTTATCTGTCGGATGCATGTGATTTCGGGTTCTCGTGGTTCTGTTCTCTGTTCTCTGTGCTTCAGTTGAAAGGCTCTCAGTAGAGACCTGTGTCCTCTCACTCCCGGCTCTAGCCAGAGGTGTGGTCTTCTTGCTGAGTTAACAAAACTCACCTCCTCTCTCGGATTCTAGAAAACTTGGAACTGCTGGACAGAAACTTGGAGGTGCTGCCGTCCTTTGTCATATCAAGCATGACCCCGTGGATCCAGGAGGATCCTTCACATTGACCTCTGCTAATGTGGGCAAGTGCCAAACAGTTCTCTGTCGAAATGGGAAGCCACTGCCTCTGTCCAGGTCCTATGTCATGAGCTGCGAAGAAGAGCTGAAGAGAATTAAGCAGCACAAGGCCATCATCACAGAGGTAAGGGGAGGGGCTTTTCCTCAAGGTGATGGTGGACTAATAGCACGCATGCTACAGCAGGCTGTTGATGTCACCTAAAGCTCTAAAAGGCTCACCGTCACAGAACTAGGTCATGGCAGCAACCAGCTAGGCAATGTTTGCCTTCACAGAACATTTCTGAAGTTGGTTTAAAGTGGGAATCCCAAATCCATAGTGTCACATGATGCATTCAATGTATATTTCCAGAGATGTTGTAATATGAAGTAACAAAACATTGATTGCTTCATAGACATTATTTCCTTTGATCTCCAAAGCCAGTCTGAGGGATGGTTGGGTTGAGGAGGGCTCTATTGAAATCACACTGCTGGTTTCATATCTCAGCTCTTGCCTCTTTACACATCTAGGTAAGCCTAGGTTTGTCATCTGTAAAGTAGGAATAGCATGTATCTCTTCTATCTTACAAAGCTACTATGACTTGTAAATTCTGTGAAAATGTAACTGGCTATCGTTTTGGATCTTGTCTTCTATTCCATTTGAATTATGCTACATATGAGTAATGTAGATCTCTTTTGGGACTAGTTTTATCCACGCTGAGAATAGGAGATCTTCAGACATTTTTGGTCATCACTACTGGAGTGGGCGTCATGGTGGACGCTACTGGAGTGGTGCATGGTGGACAGATGCTAAGCATGCTGCTAAGGACAGTACCCATCAAACAACACTGGTCTCACCCCACAGTGGCAGCAGTGCTCCCATTGAGAAACCCTGAAATAAATCTATTCATTACCAGTGAAACTTCCAAAATAGGCTGTTCTTCTTTGACAGTTCTTGTGCTCTCTTTACTAATTTACCATACACAGTCACTACCATTTGCCTAGAAAATGATTTTGGGGTACAGCAGAGATCCCCACAGATATACATCTGCCCACAAAGAAGTGTCCAGTTTTCTGCGGTTGATAAAACTCATAGAACCATATGAAGTTTGAGACAGACTAATACTGTAAAAGTTCATAGCCCAGTAGAGAAAAAGATGGATCCAGATAGACTTTCTAAGGGTCATAGAAAAACACAGAGTGATTCAAGTACAAACGTGGGTGTCTGTGGAAATTTAGTTGCATATCCATTCTAGGAGCAGAGGATTAAAGTGGATGGCCACTATGTTAGGGAGCAAAGTCAAGTATCGTACAAGATGTAATGAGTTAAATGCTCAGTGAGACACAGACATGATTCACAGGTTAAGGATCCCAGCCTTTGTTTCTTCTTTCTATGCCTTTTTCCTTCGTGTGGGTCCATATTGCAGAATGCTCAGTAGTGAGGGTTTGTGGAGCTTTTGTCTTTTTGTACTCCTCTGTCTTGAGGCGTGTCCTTGAAATACACACAAAATACACAAAACTGTTTGGTCTGATGGGGAGAAATTTAAAGCTCGGCAGAACCACACAGATGAGATTTTGCACCTCAAGGACAAATTAATTCACTAGAATCAAGGGAGTTTACAATTGTGCTTGAAGCTGTTGTACTAGTTTCACTTTTAAGAATGTCACCTGCTTGTTAGGATAGTGTAGCAAGATTGTAACACGAGTTGGGAAAAGCATGCCAAGGATAAGCGAACACTTTGCAAGGCCCAAGAAGGCCGGTGTCAGGTTGGGAAGGAAGAGACCCTTACACCCCCTACACATATATTCAAAAGCTGCATTTGTCCTTACAGAAGCTTCTGTGGAAGAAGGTGTTAACACCCAGGCCACGAGGGGGCACGGTAAATCAGAACGAGGCCCAAGAACCTCAAAGCTGAAAACACTGAGTTGAAAAAGATACGTGGAGCATAAAAAAAAAAAGTAAAGGTCTTTTTGTTGGCAATGGTCTAGAACTTTGGCTGCTGATTTAAATGACATGAGCCCAGCTGTATTAAATCCTGGAGACTTTGTCATCCCCATGTGCCAACAGGAAGTCACGTGCAAGGAAATCTTAAGAGTTGGTACTTCTTTAGCATCTGCCTCTCCAAACATGAGCATTCTGACCCAGCTAGTCACACAAGATCTTCTCCACCAGTTAAGTGACCCAGGGTCTGTCCCTTCTCCTGGGCCTCACACACCCTTGACACTCTTGCTCGATGTCCCAGGGGAGAGGAGCGTAAGGTTGAAACGTCCCTGCTGGGGATGTGTTTCTTCTGAGTACTTTACCTCACAAAGGCTCCTCTGTCTGTGGAGGAGCCAGCCCTGTCAGTGTGTGAGGCTGTGACAGCCTGCCTTGAAGAGAACAGGTCTTGTCACCTTGAGTGACCGTATGCCTGAGGAAGGAAAGAGTTGAAATGTCTTCGTTTTGCCCCACCTGGCCTGCACATGAACCACTGTGTGGAGAGTGAGCAGCCCTTCCCTTACTGACCACACGGCACTTCCCCTGTGGGCCCAGAGTCGGGAGACACTGAGCAAGCAGCACAGTCGCCACATGTTTTCTGTGCTCACTGTCTCTTTGGAACCCTTTTCTTCCAGGATGGCAAGGTGAATGGAGTGACGGAGTCCACACGCATCCTGGGCTACACCTTCCTCCACCCGAGTGTGGTGCCTCGCCCTCACGTACAGTCGGTGCTCCTGACACCCCAGGATGAGTTCTTCATCCTGGGCAGTAAGGGGCTGTGGGACAGCTTGTCCATTGAGGAGGCGGTGGAGGCCGTGCGCAACGTGCCGGATGCCCTGGCTGCTGCCAAGAAGCTGTGCACCCTGGCCCAGAGCTACGGCTGCCACGACAGCATCAGCGCCGTGGTGGTGCAGCTCAGCGTCACCGAGGACAGCTTCTGCTGCTGCGAGCTCAGTGCCGGGGGGAGCATCCCACCACCCAGCCCGGGCATTTTCCCTTCCTCAGTCAACATGGTGATCAAAGACCGGCCCTCAGACGGGCTGGGCGTGCCATCCTCCAGCAGCGGCATGGCCTCTGAGATAAGCAGTGAGCTCTCCACTTCGGAGATGAGTAGTGAGGTGGGGTCCACCGCCTCTGATGAGCCCACATCCGGGGCCCTGAATGAGAGCGGCTCCGCCTATCCCAGTGAGCAGCGCTGCATGCTCCACCCCGTCTGCCTGTCCAACTCCTTTCAGCGCCAGCTGTCCAGCGCCACTTTCTCCAGCGCCTTCTCAGACAATGGCCTTGACAGTGATGACGAAGAGCCCATTGAGGGCGTCTTCACCAACGGCAGCCGCGTGGAGGTGGAGGTGGATATCCACTGTACTCGGGCCAAGGAGAAGGACAAGCAGCAGCACGTGCTGCAGGTGCCAGCCGAGGCCAGCGATGAAGGCATTGTCATTAGCGCAAATGAGGATGAGCCGGGGCTTCCCAGGAAGGCAGACTTCTCTTCAGTGGGAACCATTGGGCGCCGCAGGGGTAATGGCTCTGTAGCGCCCCAGGAAAGGAGCCACAATGTCATTGAGGTGGCTGCGGATGCACCTCTTCGGAAGCCTGGGGGCTACTTTGCAGCCCCAGCTCAGCCAGATCCTGACGATCAGTTTATCATTCCTCCGGAGCTGGAAGAGGAGGTCAAAGAGATCATGAAACATCACCAGGAGCAGCAGCAGCAGCAGCCACCACAGATCCAGCAGCAGCCACTGCAGCGGCAGTTTCAGATGGACCAGCTGCCAGACTATTACGATACGCCACTATGACCCGGTCTGAGTACTGTTTGAAAATAAACTAACCAGAAAGACCGAGTTGCAAGAGTCTCCCAGGCTCACATTAAACCAGGGGTTTTACTCCGTGTCCTTCTCCCAGATGCTCTCCCGAACCTATCTTTTCAGCTAATCTGTAGATTCTCTTTCTGTTGGTTATTTTTTAAACAATTACCACATTTCTTCTAGTGATGCTTTATCAGTATGGTTTAAATTTGTTAGCTTCCTTCCCTAACATATCAGATATGTAAAGACAAAGAACAAAAGGTTTAATATATTACAGAGAAATGGTTAATGATAATGTAATATTTTTTAAAATGGTTTTCTGTTGTTTTGTTTGTTTGGAAGGCAGGCCAAGTTGCCATTGCTAAGTGATTTAATAATAATATAATTCTGTATTTCGGGGGGGGGCTTTTTTGTCTTGAAAATGATAGACATTTGTAGAATATGGAGACTAACTCCTAGGAGTTGCTTTACTCTGTCAGGTGACTTAAGTCACTGGGATTCACTAATTTTCTCTGAGAGAACAGTTGATTGAGAAATTTCTATTGTAAATAGCTCAGTGTTATATAGTGATGCATAAAACATTTTGTAGTCTTGGCACAAGGACACAGCCTAAATAACTGACTTTTTTTTCCCGTCTGATGAGCCTTCCCTTCCAGTCCCCCACCCCCACTCGTCTTCTGGGTGGAGGTCGGGCAGCCAGCACATCACTGTTCCGATAAGGCAGCTCTGAGGCCCTGGACGAGACCTGCACTGAGGGGCCCGGAACCTGTTTCTTTGCTCTCCTGGCCCCGCCCATCCTCCTGACTTTTGCAGACACTTTTTACCTGTGTCCCTTACTGCTGCCACCATCAGCATGATTGTACAGTGTTCCATTAGACCATTTACATACCCAGAGTTATATTAAAGCAGAATGCACAAATGGACATGTCATAATTTTTGTTATAATAAATACAAAATTTACAAGTATTGGGCCCATCTGCTTTTGTCTCAGCACCCAGGTGTGGTTCACAGTAATACACCAGCCTGGGTGAGGAACAAGTGGATGGGACGTTGGGATTGTCAAACGTTACAGGTGTGGATTGTTTTTTTAAGGGAGAAAGTACACGCGTGAATGAGCTGGAAATAATGACAGCGCAGCTGTGTATCAAGGAGCCCCACATTCTTCGCTGTCCCAGAAGGCGCATTTACAGGCTGGGAGCCTCCCCTGCACCCGTGCCCTCACCCGGCACCAGGAGCTGGGGAGGAAGACACTGTTGGCTTCCCTGTGTCTACCCTCCTCCCTTCGAGTCTGCCCTGAGCAGTACCCAGTTAGTTCACACTGATGCGGCAGTTAGTATTTCTCAGTTTATAGTGGACTCTTGGTGATAACTTCATCTCTGTGCCAGGCTTCTTGTGCACTGTGCTCTCTACAATCCAGCCACCTTGGTTCAGGCCAGTGAGCAAGGGAGCTGGATTTGCCACGAGTAGGCAGAGCTCTGCCTGAGGCTGGAATCTCAGCCCCCAGCCCAGCCCAGGCTCTGCTCTCCAGCCTCCGCCTTCCTCAGTCTTCGCCCTACTCCATGTGGTTCGGGATGGACACGTAGCTCCTACTAGAGCTTTTTTTCCTGTAGCACATCTGGGCCAACTCTGACTTCCTCAACTGTGACTCCCCTCTGGGCAAGGTTCACCTGTCACCACTGCTTTGGAAACATGGTATACATACCTCCTCCTCCGGAGCAGCTGGAAGAACAAGCATGCGTCACCACACCCACCCTCCCGTGACCTGTTCAAGTGGTTCTTCCACTACTGCTCACTTGCTGAGGGATCAGAAGTTGCCGAGTGCGGTCGGCCGATTTGGCAAGTACTTCAGGGTTCCATGGCAAGTCCCAGAGCCACTGCAGTGGTGGCGGCAGCCACCAGGACCCACCAGGTCTCACGTGGGGACTCACCTAACTTCCATAGCTGATGTGGGAGGAAGGGACAGGAGACCTGGTGCTATTGTCATGAGTCCCCTGTGCAAGTCAGCACTCATTTGTGTCATGGTATCATCCACACATTGTGCATGTACCAGTACCAGGTACAATGGAGAGAAGAGGAAAGGCTGCACTGGAACCTGGGGTGTGTTGGGTGTGGAGATGAAAAGATAATTATGTTGAGTGACAGAACAGAGGTAATGACATAGTGCTAGGTCTCCGTGCTCTTACAGAGAAATCTCTCCAATTTCTGAGGAAGTTTTAAAATTTCTGTTCAAGATGGCCTTTAATAGAATGTGCAGAGCTGTTTATAAAACCATGGCCCTTTATCAAAATAAAAAGGGCGTGGGACACAGCTCAGTGCAACGGCCCTCAGTTCAATCCCCATACTGGGAAATACCACATACGCACACACACGATGGATTTTGAATATTAAAGTGCCTAATATTTGAGGATCTCTGAAACCAGACTTCACTTCCTACTGTATTCCCTGCTTCCTGGACTTACCTGAAAAGGGTTTGGAGGAGAGGGGATCAGTTAAAACAGAAGCTTAGGCTGTTCTAGTGAGGCTTACAGGCTTACTAGTAGAGGAACTAGAAACTGGTCTGTGATGGGTCAGCTACGCACTGCCCTGTGCCTGCCCTCAAGCCACCTGCCTTTGCCCACTGCTGAAGAATAGTAAGGACTCCTGAGGTTCTCCAGGGGCCGCCCTCACCCAGCCGGTCTGGTCTGGTTTCTCTTGATTACTTTTGTTATGGTGCCACCTGCTGGTAGGCTTAGCCTTTGCTTGGGCTTCTGCTCAATCCTACATGAGACAAAGTTTCTATCTCTTACTGTTCTTGTAGACTCATAGAAAGCAAATCCAGGCTACTATTCAGTGTGGCAGAGGTGCTGTATTAAAGGTTTCTATTTGTACAGTGTGTAATTGAGTATATTTGATTTCCGTGAGAAATTAACAGGCAGAAGGACCAAGAGGTCGAACCAGAATCATAAAGTCTGTTTCCAATATCCATCCAACTCCCACTGCCCAGTTTCCCATTCTTCGTGGCTGAAAAACAGCAAATCTTCATGTGCTTGGAACTTAATAGGACATCTGATGACATCACTACTGGCACTGCCCCACAGAGTGACTGTTTCCCATGCAGTTACGTCGATTCCCTTATGATCACTTGTTATAAAGCTTTCGAATTCATTATCAACACGTCAGAGGACAGGACACATTCCCAGCAATAGAGTCAGGTAATGCATTTGAAGTGATTCATAAGTTGTCATCCCTTATTTACATGTAAGAACCGTTTTCATTGTAAATGAAGGACTGTGTGTGGTTGGAAAAAAATTGGGAGCACAGCAAATGTACTTTCATAAATGGAAAACTCAGAAATAGCTATTGGAGGAAAAAAGTGCTGGTAGAAAGTCTGCTTTGCTCACTTGTTGCCGTTGAATTTCATTTTTTTTTCCTTTCAGTTTATCTCCCTAAGTTACATTTCGTGAAAAAGAATCAGAAAACTTTGCTTTCACTACTGTCATTGACGTGTCACAAGCTGCTGCTTGTTGATGTGAATTTGAAAGGTGCCGCCGAGGTATTTTATTCTCACCCCACCCAAGACCGAAACTGGAGCAAAGTTCAGACTTAGCTCAGCAAACCTACTGCTGTGTCCCTCACCGGCTGCAGGCTCCGTCCCCTCCCTGCAAGCGGAGCTCGGGCTGGTGGAGAAGTGGCTTCTGCGGCTCGGCTCACCCACCTCGTTCCCCAGGCCACTCGTTCAGGAAGCGCCGTGGGGACTGCGTGCGACTCCTGGCCTGGGCGCGAAGGTGGCCAAGCTGGCCCCGAGCACAGACCACAGGCCGCTGAGTGTCGGAAGCCAGAAAGCAGCCTCTGCAGACCTGCCTCCCTCACAGAAGACTGAGGCTGAGCATTTGCCAGATGAATCGGGCAGATGGTCTGCGAGCTGCAGTACATGATGTGGGCTGGGCGGCAGAGCGCAGCCTCGCTGTCCCCTGCCTGGAATTTCAGTCCCCATAAACAAGCCCTGCCTTTACTGTGCTTCGGTTCATTCGTCCCTTTGTTTATTCTAAATCGGAACACAGCGTTCTGCCTTGCTAAAAGGGGGAAGCGACAGGACACTTGGGGAATTTTCTTCCATCTGCTTGAGACTACAAGGGCTCTTGTTATTTCTCATTTTCTCAGGACGCGCCAGTAACGCTGGCTTCACACCCACATCACCAGGTAGTCATGACCGCCTGTGGTTTAGTTCCTGTACCCTGGTGCTTTCTCCTCATGACCTGCTCTGCCGACTGAGGAGACGCTGAAATGGCTCCCGAGACGGTTTTCTCCAGCGTGGCGAGTGTGCCGGGTCCTGCGCAGCTCGGAGGCCACTCTTCCTCAGCAGGAGCCGCCTGCGAGAACTGTCCCCTTGGCAGGAGGGCTCCGCTGTCTCCCCCAAAACATCCTGTGGGCATAAGTACAGTGCTGCCCGCGTGCAGCGTACACGTAATTTTCACGTAACTTTTGTGAGGACTCTAGACTTTGAATAATTTCTGTCGTATATTCCCAGGGCGAGGTGGTGCGTGGGAAAGGGCCGCAGATGACGACGGTGGAGGGCACAGTCCGGCCGCGGGCTGCTCCGTCCCTCCCGCCCCTGCGCAGCTCAGGGCTCGAGGTCTGGGGGCTCACCAGGTCCCCGCTTCCGGGCAGCGCCCAGCCTGCGCTGTCCCGCTCCATGGCTCTTGTTCCTTCCCGCCTGCGCCCCGGTAGTGCAGGCTCTGACCTTCGCAGATGGCCAGGCTCCGGCCGGGCGCCCGCGCTGTCCGAGCTAAGTCCCCATCGGTGCAGGAGTGGCAGAGCGCGCGGGAAGGTCCTGGGGAGGAATCCTGAAGCCTGGTTCTGAAGAGGAACATCTACCAGACAGACACACAAGTGAAGAGTTGTGCAGTGAGGGGATGTGCGGGACAGAGGGCCAGGCTCTCCCAGCTGAGATGGCAAATGGACACGCGGGTTCCCGCTGCCTCAGAGCCACACCCTGCAGTGTGGCCGGGGACTGGGTGCAGGGGGAGGTCCCTGCGCCCCCGCGGGTTCTTCGCACTCATCCAGGAGGGATAAGACTGGCCTCCACTGCAGTGGGGCAATAGGGCCAGGCCTTCCTCCTACGGGCAGACCCTCATGCTGTGTGTAGAGCGCCATGACCGAGGCCCGCCAAATGCCCAAACACCGAGGGTGGAGGAGAGAGAGAGAGAGACACAGACAGGCTCATGGGGAAGGGAAAGATGGAATGACCGGTGCTGCTCCGACCCGGGTACCACACAAAAGCACATCTCCCAGTTTTCTTGAACAGGTGGGGGCTGAGTTTGCTCCACTTTCTACCCTACGGTCCAGAAGAAGAGGGTCACAGCCTCCCCCTTCCCTCCAGAGTACCTCTGCCTCCTCTGCTGCCAGCCCTGCTCTCAGCCATGCCCCGTGCCCTCTGTGCTCCCAGAACAATGTCTCCAGCTTGTGCCCTTGTCTGCTGCTGGGAGGAGCTGTGTCCTTCCTTGGTCTCCAGAGTGGAGCGGCTTGGGGAGGCTGCAGTTCGCAAGCCCGCCCTGGGCCTGCCCACCTCTGCCAGCCCCTCTCAGGTGAGTCCCGCTCCTGCTAGATGCCTGAGGGTGCCTCTCTGGGAGCAGTGGGGCAGCCTCTGCGTCTGGCCTCACTGACTGACTTCCAACCTCCGGCCCGTGGGTTCAGAGCATCCGGGCCAGTCTTCCACCTCCTCTGAGAGTGTCATGACACAAGAGCCAACCCTCCATCACATGGTGGCTGCAGCCCCTGCATCAGCCACCAAGAGGGCTGCTAAAGGAGCAGTGTATGCCGGCCTTGCTAAGTCCTCCATCTTCCTTTCCAGGCCACCCCCTCTGTGAAGAAGAGAGGGTCCAGTTTCTCCTGGGAGTCTGTTGCTCCTGGGGTCCTTCTATTTCCAAGGTTGCTCGCTCTCTCTCTCTCTCTCTCTCTCTTTCTCTGTCCTTCTGTCTGCCTGTCTGTCTGTCTCTCTCTCTGTCTGTCTCTCAGGCCCTGTCCTACCCCCACTGCTCTCCTTTCCACATTCCTTGTCCCACTGTGGTCTCCCCAGGTCCCTTACACTCATGACTGACCGAATGTCCTGTTTCAGGTGTTGGTGGCCTTGGCCATAATCATCATTTCCCTCCTCAAACTGTTTTGACACCAAACCTCCTGTTTTGCCTTTGTGTTTTGCAATACTAGGAATTGAACACAGGACTAGTGCATTCTAGGCAAGTGCTTTATACAGAACCACATCCCCAGCCCCCTTAGTTAGTTAGTCAGTTAGTTAATTTTTGAGCCACTTCCTCATACTGGCAGTCATCCTGCCTCAGCCTCCCAAGTAGTTGGCATATGGGCGTGTGCCACTGTGCCTGGCCTGTTTTGCCTCTGGTTGGGCTTCCATGTGCCTCCCTATCCCATGTGGCACCTGGCTGCCTGACCCTGGAGCTCTTCTGCCCTCTGCTTCCTAATTGGACCACCCTGAGGCCTCGCTGCCCCTCCCCGGGCGGCACCAGCCTTTCCCCTGTTCTCCTTGTCTGTCTGAGCACCACAAGCCCAGCGATCTGAGGCCCTCACCTTGTGCAGCCTGACGCTGGGTCCACCTGCTCCAGCCCCAGCTCCTGGCATCTGTTACCGAGTCCTGTCACCGTCTTGAGCCCCTCTTCCCTGTGGTCCTCTGGCTCTGTTGCCACAGATTTCAGGTGATTTCCTCCCTGGCTGCTCTCACTTTTACTCCTTTTCACTCCCTCCCTGTCTTCTACCGACTGCCCGGCCAGAAAATCTGAAGCCCTGATTTCTCGTGTCTCTCCCCACACCTAAAGTCCATGTCTTTCTCATGCCCACGTAAAAATCTCAGCAGAGCGTAAGGCCCCGTCCACCCTCCCACCACTCACACCCGCCCCAGGGCTCCCCGCTGTCCCAGAGATGCGCCGCTGCCACAGAGACTGGCTCCTTTTTTCTGCGATTGACTCTCCTTCCGGGAAATTTCACTTTTCTTTCTATGCAGGACACACACATGGCTGGTTTTCCACGCCACAGCAGTGAGCAGGGCTTCTAGAAAAACATCGGTTCCCTCGCTCTCTTGTTCCCTCATGCTCCTCGGGTCCCTGTCCCCAGAAGCAGCCCTTTCAGCTGGCTTTTCAAAGCTCACCTCCTTAAGCAGAGAACACGTTGACTGTTAGTTCTTTTTGTTTCTATGCTTGCGAATTTCCTTCTAGGGAAAAGGAGAATTTTGCTCTCACCCCTGCCTCTCTTCCTACCCCATATACACACGTTCTTATCTCTTAACTTCTTGATATTGTTCAGTCATTACCTTGTTAAATAATTAGCGTTGTGTGTATATCATTGTGGTGATGAAAATATTATTCACAGCTGGGCGATGTGGCACGTTCCCACTGTATCCACTTTCTTGGGAAGTGCAGGCTGGCAGGGTTACAGCGGCTAGAGTGGAAACTGATTACAAGCTGGGCAAGCTCAGGGCCCTCTAGGAAGCCATGTGGCTGGAGCTTAGTTACCCAGAAGAGGGTGACATGGGGCCTCAGGCAAAGGCAGTGGCTAGGGAATATTGGAAAGCAGAATTGTCCAAATATAGCAAAGACAGCGAAGGTTCATAACCAAAGGACAAGATGGGAACAGAAAAATGGGGAATTACTGTGGAGAAACTTCAGGGCCAAGTGGGTTCCTGGATGAACCGGCTCGGCAGGCTTCTTGTGGCGGACAGGCCAGAGTAATCAGAAGGTACCGGGGTAAGAGCAAGTGGGCCCAGCATCAGAAGTGGTCTGACCAAGGGAAGGGAGGAGATTGTCCACTGCAAGAATTCACGCTAAACTGGATGGAATGGGCCAAGGGCAAGGTCAGGGTCTGCTCATGAAGGAGACTCTATCTTAGTGACTTTTCTTATTGCTGAGATAAAATACTCACGCCTCCCACCCCAAGTTCAAGGAGGAAGGCTTAGCTTAGCTCACAGTTTGTAGAGGTTTTAGCCCATAATCAGCTGGCTCCAAGGTGAAGTAGAGGGTAGATGGGCATTGCAGAGGAGAAGCAATTCATGGCACGCAAAAAGTAGCAGAGTAACCAAAAAATGACCACGGCTCTTTCCATCCCTTATATCTTCTTTAGGCTAGTTAGGGCGGGCAGCACTCACACCCTAAATCCTAGAGCCCATGGTCCTTGCGTGAGTCCATCCTAGCATCACAGACTCTAGATCCAGCCACCTCTGAAAAGCCCCACCTATGACCCGGGGGCACTTGGGAAGCATCTGAACAGAAGCCAGAGCAGACTCAGAGGAGACTGACTCACATTGGGTCAAAGAGGGTGTCTCTGCTGCTCTGTCCCCAACAGTGGGGAGGTCCCTCAAGCTCCAGGGACCTTAGACAGTAAAGGTGATCTTCACAGGGAATTGGACTTGGGTCGTTTCCAGCTCCCAGAACAGCACCGTTCCCAGGGTACTGCCTGGGGACAGGCATCCATAGCAGAGTAGTTCCTGAGCGTGAGGAGAGTGAGGCGATTTCCCACTGTGTTTAGCTTCCTGTTAGCCATGAAGTCAGCCCTTTGGATAGTTGGGCACCTTTTCATTCTAGATGGATGTGTTTGGGCCAAATTTAGCTTTAAAGGGAAAAGAATGAGAGCTTTGGGTGTTTTGGAGTTTCTGGGTCTGTCACCAAAGACAGAGTCGTGTCACTGCCCTATTGACAACCAGAGGAAGGAGACTCCCCAGGAGATCCCCAGGGGAGGGCGTTGGTCTTCAGGTGGGGGGAATCTATGGCTTCATAAGACAGTTACACAGTTTGTGTGACATGGCCACCAGTCTGTTGCTGTGGAAAGACCTGTCAGACATAGAGGAATCTGTGAGTAGAGAGATACTTTTGTGTAACAGGGGGAAAGTGAAATTTACAGTGAGTCCTGAGCACAATTGATCTGGGAAAGCCATGGTGTTTTTTTTCCACCCTCTTGTGAAGATTATTTGAAGCAGAGAGAGGGATTAGACCCAACCTCCACACAGTAATTGGAGAGGTTTACAAAAATGTATTTGGGAGCCAGGATCCGAGCCGCACATCTATAACCCTAGCACTCTGGTAGACCGAGGATGGAAGACGCCACGTTCAAACCCAGCCTCAGCAACCTGACCATAGAGACTTCATAGTGTAGTGGAGGAGAGGTGATTTTAAAAAATAAATAAGAGCAGATTCTAGAGCACATAGCCTTGAGTCCCAATTCTTGCTCTGCTTGCTAATTAGCTGGTGACAGCTGTGTTCTGAACATTTGTCCCCCTAAAATCCATGTGTTGGAATCTAATGGCCATATGATGGTATTTGGAGGTAACTCGAGGTGTGATGAGCTCAAGAGGCCTCTCATAAAAGGTTCCAGGAAGGTACACGTACCAGCTTCCCATCATGAATGTAATCATTATGTACAGCAAACATCTGCCAATAAGACATTCATTCATTAAATAAGAAGTTCCCGAGAGCAACCCTGCCTCTTTGACCTCGGGAGGACACAGTGAGAAGGTGCCATCTCTGAAGCAGAGAGTGGTTGACCTCAGTCACCCCAGCCTCCAGAGCGATGAGAAGTGAATGTCTGTGGTTTGTTGTCCTCCCACCTGTCGTAATGGGAGAGAACAGCCCAAATAGACTAGGATGGGAACCTGAGCAGTTCAGCCTCCTATGGAGTTTAGTGATGCTGTGTACGTAGCTGGCCTAACCCGGCACACTGTTGGTATGTGGCAGTGTATCATGGCTCCCTCAAGTCCAGGCATATGATAATCGCCTCTGTGTGTAGGTCTCTAACACACATCACAAACTCATCCCGCCACAAGGTTTTCTAGCACAAAGTGTCTTTCTCATGACAAAAATGTCACCATTACCTACCCAACCACTGTAGGAAAACCGTCGGAATCCTTCGTGACTCCTCTGTTCCTCGTACTCCCCACAGCTGGTTCATGTCTTCAAGCCACACCCAAACCTTCCACGTCTCCCCAGCCTCACCATTACTTGTCCAAGCACACTGTCTGCTGAGGGGCTTCTTTGTGTACTCACACCTCCTATTGTCCGCCAGGACCATCATCTTAAAATATAGATCATGTCAAGCTCCTGAGAAGTCTCCAGAGGTCAGCCATCATTATAGAATAAAACCCACCCTCCCTATCGGGGCTCGAAGTTCCTACACGATCCGGCAGCCTCTCCACTCGTAGACCTGCTCTGCTCTCCCCTGGACTCTCAGGCCCAGGTTCCTTAACCTCAGCTTCAGTGGCACCTGCGTCCAGATCCCTGTGCTGTGGGCAGCGGATCTGTGCACTGGAGGATGTACCGCACCACCCCGGCCCCTCCCACTACCACGTCTTTATACTTTCCACAACAGGGGTGTCTCCAGACCCTGACAAGGATCACCTGCAGTTTACCACCATCCCTGATCAACAGCAGCTGGTTCTTTCTTGCTCAGCAAGCCAAGCTTCTTTCCTGTTTAGGTCTATGAGGTCACCTCTCCCTCGCATGATGCCTCGCATTGAGTTTGTTTCGTGACTGCCTCTGCTTTGTTCTGACCTGGGCTCAGGTGTCCCCTGGGAAGGTTCTCTTTGACTGTGTTCATGAAGGTGCCCTGGTATGCCTCCTATTCTGCACTACTGCATTTCAATATCTGCGCATCCTCCAGCAGCACTCAACACGAGCTTGTTCACCTGCTTTCTCACTGTCTCCACTAGTCCGTTGTCTCCCCATCATGAGAGGCTTGCCCTTTGAAGTGTCCCTCAAATGACAGTAACAATTCATGAAGAAGGGACCCATAAATAGCCCCTTTCTCCTTTACCGAGGTTCTTGGCAGGTCAAGGACATTGCACATGTGGGAATAACTCCGGGACATGTGTACATTATGTTCTGCACAACACTGTTTCTGGCAACGATGGAGAACCTCTACAATGATAGTTCCAGAGAAACAGTCCCACTTCCTGGCAGTGTCCCCACCTTGGCTTTTAGAAGAATGCTGTATGATAGTCACATGACAACAAATTTGCCTGATGACACGTTTCTCAGAATGAATACCTGTGCTAGACTGTGTTTCAGAAAGTCTCTGTGGCAGGTAGAGGATATGTGATTGGCTTTGACATCCTCTTAGACCCAGATTTTTTATTCTCATGAGCTGCATGTCAGAGAGCCAAGGTGAGGATCCAGGCTTCTGATGGAGCAGCTTCCCCAAGGCCTTCCTGACAGTAGTAGATGGGCCACTTCTGGGGCAGGCCAAGCAAACACGCAGGGAACCAGGAACAGTCTGGTCTTGCAGAGGTGCTTGGAAGGGAGTGAGAAATGTCTTGTTAGTGCAGGAAGGGAATGCTCTGCTGTGGGCTCAGGCATGGCAGGAGAGTTTCTTCCTTTCTCCAACATCCTGGCTGCACAACCTCCTCAAGTCCCATATGATGTGGTTTTATGTGGCCTCAAACCCAATCTCTTGACTTTCATTTACAAATTCCAAGGCCAATTCCATCTCTTTCTTTTTCCAACCACTCTGGGGGTGCTGATGTGGTAAGTCACTTTTCTCCTCATGGTCTCCACTGCTTGTGCTCTTGGCAAGCTTCCTTGTGGAAATAAAATCCTTAGCAAGATTAATACTAACCACAAAGATATGTTTTTCTGCTGCTGTTTTTTTATATCTCATATTTCAATCTCAATGGATTTTGCTTGTTGTGACTGCAATACATTACAATTAAATATCAGAGGCAGGAGCTGAGGGAGAAAGGCAGTATTGATAGAATTTATGTCAAATGCTGAAATTTGCAACGTACAAATGAATTGTGTTATTATTTTCTATACGCGTGCAGCTGCTCACAGCAGCAAGCTTCTAGCCAGCAAAAGCGCAGGTCGATTAGCACATAATACATGCCCTGTGGACTTGAGCAAGCAGTCAGGACACTCTGTGGCTTCTGTCCCGGGGGGCAGGGGTGAGACTTGAGCGAGGGCCTGTGGTTTTCAGTCCCAAGTATCTGTGTACATCTAGGCTGGGATATCAGGTGTGTGTGGAATCATAGGATATTTGTCATTTTCATGGCCCTGCGGTCAGCCTCTAGCATCAGGGGCTCCTCTGACTGCAGTGGCTCTTCCACCTGGATAGATCTTGGGGACAATGCTGAAGAAATATATTAGAAAAGGAACTGGAGAATTACTGCTTAAAGGCAAAACTAGATTATTTTACCAAACACTTACTGAGTTGTCACATACATACACACACACACACACGCGCGCGCGTGCACGCACATGCACACGCACACACACACTGGATACACTGGAGGCCTTGGCTAAAAGCCCAAGGAGCTGTGAAATCTCCATGGAACATACTTGATTCTAAACAGAGCAAGCAGCTTTTGTGTCTCCAAGGTGTGCCAGTTAATCTGAACCATCCATTCAGCTGGAGTAATGGATTGCAGCGATAACCGGAGCACAGAGGCTCTGGACTTGGATTAATCCACAGATGTTCACAGCTGGGCCCACCCTAAGAGGTGGAGCTCCACTGGAGGAAGTAGAGCCCTTGGGGATGGGTGTGAAGGGTGCATCTTTCACTGATGTGTTTTCCCCTGAGCTTTTCCTGGCTGCCATGAGGCAAGCAGCTTTGGTGCATCATACTTCCTCCCATGATGCTTCTGCCAGCTGACCGGGGCTGAAACCACAAGCCAAAACAAATCTTTCCTCCTTTGAGTCACAGGTGTCAGGCATTTTGTCCCAGCAATGGGAAAATGAATAATACAAGAAATTGAGCCATATCAGCCCTGTTGGGGGCCTGGCTCTGATACGAAATCCACTTCTACTATACAAAGGGAAAGAAGTGTTTTGCTGTAGGAGAACCACGAAGCAAGGCTGAGGGCTCCGGTGCTGGCTGAAAGACAGTCTTCTATCTTCCCTTATGAAACTCGCAACTCCTCACTAACCACTGCATCATCCACAAGGCCCACCCATCCCAGGCTTCCTGTGACATCAGCCATCTGACCATTATGATCTGCTATGTGTGTCTGTTTTTATCAAGCAGTGTGTGATGTAGAGTACGAGTCCATATCTACTGCTGTGGGCTTGGCTATGGACGTGGGGACCCCCTTACCAGAAGATACCCGCTGGGAGCAGTGTGGCTATGGAGAGGCAGCCACAGGCTTCCTCTTGCCTTGGTTTCCTGAGCTACTGTAAGCACCCCACATGTCATGTGATTCCAGGCAGCAAGAATTCATTCTTTGACACTTCAGGACTCTACAAACCCCAAAGCAGCAATAAGCCCTGTGCAGCTTCACGAGAGCCCGTCCCTGCTCTTTTGTTTGTGGTGGGCCTTGGGGCTCCCTGCTTGTAATGCCTTGCCTCCATCCCTGTCCCTGTCAACCACGCAGGCTTCCCCCGTGTCTACATCCAGATTCCTTGTGAGGCTGCCAGCCATAGTGGCTTTAAGGTATACCAGCCCAGGATGACCACACCAAATGGGACTGCATCTGCAGGGAACTTATTCTCATAAAGTCACATTCATTCACGGGTTGTGGGAGGACATCAGTTTTCAGGGACACCATTCAACTCCATCCAACTTTTCAAACTGGTGATGCTGATATGTGGGTATGTGAGTGACACACTAAAGCCATGGTGCTTAGGGACAGACATCCACTGACAGGCCATTTCTGGGGTTGGCAAGCAAGTTGGAAGCAGGTGCCCTGACCAGTAGCTCTAATCCCCTCCAACAGGCAGAAGTGCTGGCAGGAAGATGCTTGGGAGCCGTGAGGCCATTCCTCTGAGTCTCCAGAGAGATGCTGGGACCTTGCACACCAGCCACATTCCCGCAGTGTCTGGGTCTTTACCTGCAGGAGGGCAGACACACGGTCAAGGCTCCTCCCGACTGTGGGGGCCCTGGCATGGTCTCCCTCACATATGTGCAGCAGTCTCCAGACAATACTGATCAGTCTTGGAAATGACGACAAGGAACTCTGTGTGAGGAGGGCAAGGCAGGGGCTTCCCAGACTTTAGAAAGAACCTGGGTGAACCAAAAATAAATGTTGGAAGCACATGCAGCCACACTCAAAAGGAACAGGAGTTACAGGGCAAAAGGGAAGGGGCTGTAGCCCACCCCTTCAGGATGTGGTGTTCAAACCATCACTACTCAGTGTTTCTGGGGCCATCAGAGGACCCAGGGGTCATAGGGTGAGAGCAAGGGAGAGGTGCATGCCTCTGCGTGCAGGAGATCTCCTCCCGGAAGGGTAAGGCAGAGAGAGCAGTCCTGAGGGAGCAGGGGCTGAGGCTGCAGAAGCAAGGTGCAGCACTGGCCGGGACATTTCTCCTGTTGGGACCACATCTATGGGTCTGACGGAGCCAGAGGAAGGGACAATGGCTGGAAGAACCACTCTGGGAAATGAAGGACAGAGAGTTCTCTGCAGCACTGAGGGGACAGAAGTCAGAACTGCTTCTGGAGGACTTGCAAGGGTGCAGGCTGTCAGCGAACTTTCCCTGCTGCCAGTTAGTCAGTGGAGGCCCTGTCGGAAGTCTTAGCACAGGCCTCTCCCTGGTGCTTCTCTAAAGCACCCTCACTGCCCTCTGGGTGGCCAGTGTGGAAATCACAGCTATGGAAGTTGGCACGGAGAAAAGCGTGGGTAAAGAAAGGACTCAGGACCCCATTTAACACTAAACTGAAAACTGGGACAGTCATTATTCACAGAAGAACAAGTCCTGACAGACTCCTTCACCTCCAGAGCCTCTGCAGCTGAGAAGACAGATCTGGGAGCAGCCGTCCTGTCACCCAGCTGTGCTGGCCTGCGAGTTGACTGTCACTGGGAACCAGGCTGCTTCTTCTCAGAAGGCCTGCCTCTGAGGATGGAGCCAGTGACACTAATAATGGCCAAAACCCAGCCCCAGCCGCCAGGAGCACTGAAGAAGGTCACCTGGAGGCTGAGCAGTAGTTCCTGGATAGGGCCCTGAGGTACCTCTGACAAGACATGACAGACAACTTTGTGAAGGACTGCGGTGACTTGGGGGTGCGGGTAGGCCTGAGATGAGCCCTGGCTGTTCACTGGGGGTCGCCTGATCCCCACCTCTCCCACTTGGAGTGGAAGGGCAGGGTGCCCAGCCAGCGTATCTACAGGCAAGCCCAGCCCTTCCTTACAGGGCAAACTCATTAACCTTTCCGCCATAGTCATTGAGAAAGTAGCCCTCACAGGCTTCCCGGACTCAATCATTTCACTACTCAGTGCCTCAGAAAAGTACTGACTTCCCTCCCCAAGGTTTTACAGCCCTCCCTGTCTCCTCTCGGCGCTCTTCTTCCTTCAGGCACAGTTTCCTGGTCACTTAAATAAAATCTCAGAGCAGAAACAATCCAAAACGGCAACTTGGCTTGAATTTATTTGTAGGAAACACTAAGGTTCTTACTCCAATTCAAAGCTAAGGCATCTTATTAAATCAGGATGCCAATATTTGTACAGTACTCTGCCCTTTGTGAAACACATGTCTTTGTATCAGCTCAGCAAATCGTTCAACTCGGAAGACAGATGTAATAGTTTTGAAATGTGAAACTTTCCTCCAATATTGGATACCTAAGACTTCATTTTCTAGACCACTGCACAATGAGAAATGTGATGTATTTGACTTCTAGGCACGGACATAGTAAGAAGCCACACTTATATCACCTCTTGCCAGACTCATGAGTGATTCCCCGGAGATAGGTGTTTGCAGTTGGCCCGGGCCCAGCTGGCCATTTCAGTGTCCCCCATTTCCTTCTGCCTGGCTTCCTGAGGGGTTGGCCATCTGGGATCTTTCTCTCTGCAGAGCCTGTGTGGTGTGGATCCCAGTGAACTAGAGTATGTCACAGAACTGCACAAAACCTGCGCCTCCCACTAGCTGGGCACTTGCTCCTATTGTAAAACCACCCTCCAGTTCTGCCCATGTCTGTCCTGCCAGGTCCCCGGTGTGAGCTCTGTGCTAGACAAGGTGAAGCTGGCTGTGCAAAGATGCCATCAGTGTTAGGTGGCTCTGTTCGTGTGCCCTTGGCACACCCGGCTTTTCCACACCTGGGAGTGAGCCATCAAAACACCCCACTCTGAGGAACCCAGGTTAACCCAGTTTTGGCTTTTCTGTGCTTTTCAATATCCATGTACTCCCATGGGCTTATGTGTTCAGCAGACATGTAATTAATATTACATATCTGGAGACCTTCCTAATAGTGATCCTCAGGTTAATAGTATTTCAGATGATCAGTACAAGACAAAATTCACATTAAGCTGGAAAAACTGGGCTTTAACCTGCCAAAGACTAAAGCTAGACCTAGCTCTTTCACCGTGTACCAAGCTAAAATCAAAGTGGATAAGAAACCTAAATATTAAAACAGACACTCTTGAACCTTCTGCAAAACAGGTTAGGTAAAACTCTCGAAGACATTGGCTTAGGGAAAGACTTCTTGAACAAAATCTCTATAGCACAAGAATTGGCAGAAGAAATCAACAAATGGGACCTCATTCTTTTAAAAAGCTTCTGCACAGCAAAGTTAACCACCAACAGAGCAAAAAGGCAGCCAACAATGTGGGAAAAAATCTTTACCACCTGTTCCTCAGACAAAGGGCTACTATCTAGAATATATAAAGAGCTTAAAAAAATCAGCCCACCCAAATTTAAAGACCCAATTCAAAAATGGGCGTCTGAAATGAATAGATACTTTTCAGAGGAAGAAGTAAGAGCAGCTAAGAAGTATTTGAAGAAATGCTCAACATCACTAGTCATTTGAGAGATGCAGATGAAAACAACACTGAGATTTCATTTAACTCCACAAAGAATGGCTGCCATGTCAGAATTAGCCAGCAAAAATTGTTGGCAAGGCTGTGGAGAAAAGGGAACCCTTCTCCCCTGCCGGTGGGAATGCAGACTCATACAGCCTCTGTGGAGATCATTGTGGAGATTCCTCAAAAAACTGGGATTAGTGGTCCCCTTTGACCCAGCCATTGTTCTGCTAGGCATACGCACAAAGGAATTAAAAGAGTCATTTCACAGCAACATATGTACATCCATGTTTATAGCAGCTCAGTTTGTGATTGCTAAGTCTTGGAAACAACCCAAATATCCATCAACTGGAGACCGGAAAAAGATGTGGTTCTTTAATAGTATGGAGTACTACTTTGCCACTAAAAATGATAACATTGAGTCATTCACATGCAAATGGATGTACCTCGAGGACGTCCTCATAAGTAAAATAAACAGGACACAGATGTGTAAATATCATATCTTTTCTCTGATATGAGAATATGAAGTTGTAAATGAGTTGTAGTATGTATAGTGGATATTGCGAAGTAGAAAATATTTAAAAGGAAAGAATGTAAGGGTAAATAAAGAGAGGAAAATGAATGTGGTAATAATAAAGAAAAAAGAAAACAAAGATTGTGTATATGGGGGCAGGGGGATGCAGGGCAGGGGGAAAAGGGAAGAAATGAGAATCAAGTCATGTCATATTCTGGTACAAACTCTTAATGTTGAATGTGATTATCATATGTATTCATAATGTACCAATAAAGATAATTTATAAAAATTCACATTAACCTTTCATTGAATGGACTGAGCATCCACCATTGCTGCAGCGTGGACCTAATCTTCTCTTGTTAAAAGTGGTGATTTTCTAGGTGCACCAATCCTTCTGAAATGATTGGCTGGAGTTGTTGTGTGAGGATAAACTTGCTCTGAGAAATTCTTTGGTTAGCGTGCTGTAGAGTTAGTCCAAGTACTTTTGAACAATAAACCCATACCCTAGGACTTTCCAGTGGTGATCAATTTTTTTCCAGTATAATTCCTAATTTATGGTTTTTTATATACTTTCAGTGTTCTAATGCATTACATTCATTATTATTTTAAGTGCTCAAATTGTTCTAACTTGAATCAGTGGAAGCCCTTAACATTTTTAGTTTCTGTGGCTACTTTTAAATTTTCTTCCAATATTTTTCATGTCCTTAAGGCATATTCTACCGAGTATGTGTGGTCAAAATAACGCTGCATGTAAAATATTCCTAGAGTTATTTCTCTTAGGTGGGGTTCCACCACCTGCTTAATATATATTAGGTTCATGGCAGGACACTATAGAGCGGTTCTGTTCCATTCCTCCTCTCTGCCCCTTCTTCACCTGATTCTGTACCCAGAGATCTCTCCCACCCGTAGTGTGGAACCTGCTCCCCTTTTTAAGTGGCATGGGCCCTATGCTATGGAGTGGGTACTTCTGGTTTTACATTGGCGTTGAGTTTTTCCCCATGTTTTAGGTCACACGCAATGTCACGATGCCTTTCCAAATTTCATTTTTCTTTTTTGCCCCAGTATCTCTTTAGGATAAGTTCCTCCATACAGAATGACTGCCTCAGAGGAAACATGAAAAGGGAATTTTAGAAGATATTGACAAATTTCCTTTCCTGAAGTTAGGACTGCCTTGCCCTCTAAACATCAGTTAATCCAAGCATCCATCCTGCCTTACAGCATTGCCGTGGAGTGCCCACCGGATTTATTTGCCTGGCAAGTTATAAGAAACAGCATTTAAGTATAGTTTTAGTTTCTCATTTCTCTTATTTTTAGGGGAGTTTTATACTCTGTAAGAGCCACCAGCAGTTTTGGTGAATTGTCTGTTGTAATTTTTCCCATTTAAAAAAAATTGCTTTGTTTGTTTTGTCTTAGTTTTTCACCTCTTCACATGTTTAGGAAATTAATGCACTGTGATAAAAATTACATGTATTTCCACCATCTTTTGACTTTGCTTATGTTGTTATTAATTAGTAGATTTCACTTTCATGAGCAATTTAAGGTTTAAAGAACATTTTGCAGCAAGTACAGAGTACCCACAAACCTTTCTTCTCTCTGCAATTTCTCTTCGTGTTGCCATCTTGCATTGGTGGCTTCATTTGTTGCAACTGATGAGCCAGTCTGAGCACATCCTTCCTCTCTGAAGTGCGCAGTTTACATTAGAGTCCCCTATGGCCCATACAGCAACATGGGTTTCAGCGAGTATGCAATGCCAGGGACCCATCATTACAGTGTGACACAGACCAGCATCACTGTCCTTAAAGATGGACGGTGCTTGCTCTGTGCATAGCCCCTTTCCCCCTCACTAAACATCTTGGGCCACTTGATTTCTTTTGTTGTCTCCATAGTTCTGCTTTTCCCAAACAAGACATCTGGATAGCACTCGCTTCGTGTAGACTTCTCAGACTGGCATCTTTCAACAAAATGGACTTAAAATGCTTCCGTGTCTTCTGGTAGCTTGGGTAGCTCATGGTTTTATTACTGACTAATATTTTATTGGATGGATTGCTATAGTTATTTATCAGTTTACCTGCTAAAGGATGTTTTATTTGCTGCCATGTTCTGGCGAGTGTGAATTGAGCTCCTATAAATGTTTGCGTGCATGTTTTTATGCAGACATGAACTTTTCAGTTCCTGTGGCCAAGTACCAATGAACACGACTGCTTCGTCATACAATAAGAATGTGTTTAGTTTCCTAAGAAGCTGAAACTGCCTTCCACAGGGGATCTTCCTTTTTGCATCCCCACTGACAGTGAATGAAAGTGCCAATTGCTCCACCTTCAGGCCACATTTGGTGGCAATATTTTGGATTTTAATCACTCTAAGAGGAGGTTAGTGTATTTCATTGTTTTAATTTACAGTTGCCTCATTCTATATATTGCACATTTTGTTGTATAGTTATTCGGCATCCGTGTATCTCTGATGAGGTATTTGTTCACATCTTTTGATCACTGTTTTGGGTTTTTATTGTGCTTTAAGAGTTAAGGTTGTTTTCTGTTTTTGCAGTGAGTTTTGAACGTATTTTGGGAAGTCTTTCATCAGACATGTGTGGCACAGATATTTCCTCCCAGGTGGCCTGTCTTCTCTCTTGACAGTGTCTTTCAGAATAGTTCTAACAATGTAATGAAGTCCATCTTATCAAGTTTTTCTTTCATAAGTCAGATTGATGAAACAGATTTTTTTTTTCTATTTTACTTTCAAGAAGCTTTACAGTTGTATGTTTTACATTTAGGCTGGTGATGGATCTTGAATTAATTTTTGTGAAATCTGTAAAGTCACTGCCTATATTCATTTATTTTTTGGCATGTGTGTAGATGTCCAAATTTTCAAGCATCACTGAGTGAACTGTTCTTTCTTCACTGAAGCGCTTTTCTTCCTTTGTCGAAGAACAACTGACTTCTGTTTTGCATTATTATTTTTTTTTTTGAGACATGGTCTTACTATGTCATTCAGGCTGGCCTTGAACTCACTGGGTAGCCAAGCCAGCCTCAAATTCATAGCAATCCTCCTGCCTCAGCTCTCAAGGTCTGGGGTTACAGGAATGCACCACAGTGCCAGGCTTGGGTAGGTCTATTTCCATGCTATTGCTTTCCATCAGGTTGATTATTCTATACTTTACCAGCATTCCAGTGTACTGAGAACTGTTGCTTTGCAGTAAATCTTGAAGTTGGGTGGTGTCAGTTCTCTGACTCTTCTCCAATGGTGTATTAGCTATTGAGGTCTTTGTCTTTACATATAAAATTTAGAGTCAGTTTGTCAACAGCCACAGATGTTAGTTGGAATTTCACTGACTCTAGATAAATGTGGGAAGAGGTGGCTTTTTGACAGTAGTAAAAATCGCTTCACTTATTCAAATATTTTATTTTTTTCTTTACAATTTTGTATTTTCCTCTGATAGTTGTGTATTTTAAAGATTTATATCTAAGGATCTAGAGTTATTCACATTCTTTTATCATTCTTTACATGTCTATTCTTAAGTTTGTGAAAGTTTTTTAAAATATAGTTAAATTTATAAACATAAGTTTTGGCTGGTTATTTCTGGGTTTGAATCATGGTTAGGAAATAATGGTGTCACCTGTTCATAGTAAAGCATTTTCCCTGTTTTCTTCTAGAATTTGTATGACTGGCTTATCAGTATGTACCTGGGTCCACAATGTAATAAACATACTCAATTTTATCTACCATTACACAGTTATCTAATTGTTCAAAAATAATTTATTTAAAATTCTGTATTTTCTCCACTGATTTGAGATGTTGTCTTTACAGAATAATAAATTTTCTTATATTATTCAAGCTACTTTTAGGTGTTTTTTTTTTGTTGTTGTTGTTGTTGTTGTTTGTTTGTTTTTTTTAGGTAGGGTCTCACTTTTGTAGTTCAGGCTGGCCCTGAGCTCACTTGATAACACAGGCAAGCCTTGAACTCACAGCAATTTTCTTGTCTCTGCCTAGGTTTTTATCTCTTAATAGAATATTAACTCACACATTGTAATATCATATCATTTTAAATATAAAGATTCTATAGTGTATTTAATATCTGGCTACCACTTCTACCCTCCCAGCATGCACTCGTCACACTTTATTTCCAGGGATTTCTTTGCTATCCTTACTTGATGTTTTCCGCATGTGATCTTTGGTCATTTTTTGGGCAAAAAGCAGAAAAAAGATGAAAACAAGTCCCAATATCATATTAAATTTGTACACAACATATGGTAATTCAACATTAGGTCTTTCTATTCAAAAGGTTATACTTGTCCATAAAGTCTACTTTCTTGGTTTTTTTTTTTTAACTAATTGATTTTATTGATACATTTTATGTGTACATCATGATGACAAATGACACTGAAAATTTGTACCAGTATATGACACAATTTAATTCTCATTTTTCCATTCTCTTGCCCACCCTATAATCCCCCTTATCTCCATATAAGCTGTGTTTCTCTTTTTTAGCCATTGCATTTCTCCACAAGTTATAAACCCTTACCCTCCCTTTACCATTTGAATATTTTCTGTTTCATAGCCTCTATCATACACTCTAGAATGCATTTATATCTTCAGTTGCTCATATCAGAGAAAAGATATATGACCTATTTATTTCACTTATGAGTATGTCTGAAGGTACATCCATCCATTTGAATATAAATGACTCATACTTATCATTCTTTTTTTTTTTTTTTTTGAGACAGGGTCTCGCTTTGTGGTTCAGGCTGGCCCTGAGCTCAGCCTCCAACTCACACCACAGCAATCCTCCTGCCTCTGCCTCCCAAGCGCCGGGACCACAGGCGTGAGCCACCACGCCCGGCACTGTGGCATGTGGCACCGGCTGCTGTGGGGCGCGAGTCTCCACGCCCAGCATGGTATGTGGCTACCGGGGATCGAACCCAGGTCCCTGCGCCCGCAAGACAGGCGCCGGAACCACTGAGCCAACTCCCCGGCCCCATACTTATCATTCTTTATGGCAGAGAAATACTCAGTTCTATAAAAGAACCACATCTTCTTTGCTCAGTCTCCAGTTGATGGGCATTTGAGTTGTTTCCAAGATTTAGCTATCACAAACTGAGTCTCTATGAACATGGGTGCACAAATGTTGCTGTGATATGAATCTTTTAATTCTTTCATGTATATGCCTACCAGGGGAAAAGCAGGGTCAAATGAGATCTCTAATCCAAGTTTTTTGGGGAATCTCCACACTGTTCTCCACAGTAGTTGCACCAGTCTACATCCCCACCAGCAGTGGTGTAGAGTTCCTTTCTCCCCACAGCCTTGCCAGCATTTGTTGCAGGTTAATTCTGGGATAGCAGCCATTCTTTGTGGAATGAGATGAACTCTCAGTGTTGTTTTCACCTGCAAATCTCAAATGACCAGTGATGTTGGGCATTTCTTCATATGCTTCTTAGTTGCTTTTACTTCTTCCTCTGAAAAGTGTCTGTTCATTTCAGATGCTCATTTTTGTGTCTTTAAATTCATGTCAGATGATCGTCTGTGTCTTTAAATTTGGAGGGGCTGATTTTTAAAACTCTTTGTGTATTCTAAATAGTAGCCTTTTGTCTGTAAAACCACTAGCAAAGAATTTTTTGTGGGCCAGGGATTTAGCTCAGTGGTTCCGGCACCTGTCTTGCAAGCACAAGGATCCGGGTTCAATCCCCAGTAACCACATACAACAATACTGGGCATGGAGACTCACACCCAGCAGCAATCTGTACCGCATACCATAGTGCCAGGCGTGGTGGCTCACTCTTGTAATCCCAGCACTTGGGAGGCAGAGGCAGGAGGATTGCTGTGATGTGAGTTTGAGGCTGAGATCAGGGCCAGCCTGAACTACAAATGTGAGAACCTATCTCAAAAAAAAAAAAATTTTTTTTTTTTTGCAATTAGTTGGTTGTCTTTTTGCTCTGCTAGTGGTTTCTTTTGCTGTGCAGAAGATTCATAAAGCCTATTTTTATTTCTTTCAGGAGTTTGTAATAGTTTCTCATGGAAATTTTACACATTTCATGTTAGATTTATGTCCAGCTATATTATTTTAAATATTTTTGATATTATAAATCTCTTTTGTTGTATCTTCTAATTAGTCACTGTTTAGAAACAAGAGAACCACTGTTTTCTCAATGCTAAGTTTGTGTTATTTTTTGAGAATTCTCTTACTGTTTATAGTAGTTTTCCCACTAATTTTTGCTTCCTGGATATTTAATCCCTGTTTACAAAGAAAGATAGATTTACCTTCTTATTTCTAATTATTGTGCTTCTATTTTCTTATTTGATTTTGTGGCAGATGTCATAGGTATAACTTTGAAGGTAAATATAAATAAAGGACAAATTTGTCTTTTTTAGTACTGGTGAGGTTATGTCACTAATCCCTAATATTAGTTTTTCTTCATTAAGTTAAATATTGATTTCTGGTTGAAATATACAGAATGTGCATTTTTTTAAAAAAAAGTAAACTTTTGATTAAAGAATAACATACATAAGGGAAAGAGCACAAATTATTAGTTAGAAGATCAAGAAATTTTTATTAAGTAAACTTTCTGCTAGCAGCCTGGTGAAAAAGTAGGTTACTTTTTCTCCAAAAGTCTCCTTTGTGTCCCCTCTAGCCACCTCCCCTACCTAAGAACCACTATTCTCTTAACTGCTGATGTTACAGATCACTTTTTTCCTGATTTCAGACTATATATAAATTGGGTCGTGTTCTTCCTTCTTGCCTTCTTTTTCAACAGTTTTTGAGATTTATTCATTATGATTTACTTTTTCATTACCATGTAGTTTTCCACATATATGTGGATAGAGACAGACAAGATCTATACCTAGGAATGGGCTATAATTTTGTCAGCTATAGTAAATATAAAATTTCCTACAAGCCTCTGGATTTGATTCCTAATCCTGAAAAAATCCTGGCGTGTTAGTACCAACTTAATTCTCCCAACAGTACATGGGAGTTTTAGTTTTTCCAAAATCTCATCAATCCTTGGTTGTATTAACTTTTAAATTTTATAATCAATTTGAGGTAGCAACTGAGGATTGAAACCTGTGCTTTTACATTGAGCTACATTCTCAGTTTTTTAATTTTTTATTTTGAGACAAGTTTTTGCTGGGTTACTACATGGCCTTGGCTGGGCTTGAACTTGTAATCTTCCTTCAGCTTCCCAGAGTACTGGGATTATAGGCATGAGCCACTACACGTAGCTCATTATGTCTCATTGTAGTTTTATTTTGCTCACTGTATGGAGGCTGGGCAGTTCAAGGTGCTGGTTGGCGTCATGTCTGCCGAATGCTCAACCTCCTCTTCCAAGATGGTGCCACGAATGCTGTATCCTTACATGGCAGAAGGCCGGAGAAGAAAGTTGACAAATATGAAATCTTTTTCTGGGGTAATACTCTCATACATGAGGAGAGAACCCTCATGGCCTGGCACCTCCTGAGGGTCCCACTCTTAACACTATCATATTGGTGATTAAATTTCAACATATGGACTTTAGGGACTACAGTGGGGCTGTAGCACATAATCTGGAAGCCAATAGGGAGTTAGGTGATTGCAAAGCAAATGATTCTCCCTCCTCTGTACGTAAAAAGGTACTGTTGGTCATTTTGGTTCTTGAGGCAGGGTCTCACTATGTAGCCCATGCTGGCCTTGAGCTCACAGCGATCCCCCTCCCTCGGCCTAGTGATCTTGATCATGTTCTTGTATAAAGTACCTGCTTCGGTGTTTTCTCCATTTTTCTGCTGGGTGCTCTTTCTTGTAACTCTTTATACACTGCTGGTTGCATAGATCACATCTGTCTGCTCACTCAGAGGACCTTTCACTTTCTTTATTTGACTTTTTGATGTACAGAAGTTCCTAATTTCAACTGTTCCCTAATGGTTAATGCCTTTTGGATATTCTTATATGTTTTCTTTCAGATGACTTTTTATTTGTCTTTTACATTTGGCACTACAGCCTGCCTGGAATTGGATTCTGCTGCGCTGTGGAGCACGTGGCAAGAACCATTTTCTCTCACAAAGTCACTCAGTTGACCAAAATCTGATTAAACAGATCAGCTTTTCCCTACTGTACTGTTCTGAGCCCCCCATCTTCTATCAGGTGACAGTTATATGAACTCTCTGGACTATGTGGCCAGTCATGGTGAACCAGGGTGTGTGTATTGCTTTTCTTTTAAGATGAAAGATGTTAATTTTTGAATTGTTTCTTGTAAACTAAGACCTCATTATTTGGGTGTAATTTCAGTGTTGGCACCTCATGATAATAAACGGGCTTTAGTATGCAGTCTGGGCTCTTGTCTGTATCTCTGATCTAGGCTGCTCCATTAGTCTATTTTTCCTGTGACTTCATAACATCATTTGAATTGCTACAGTTTGTAACAAGTCTTTTAAAAGAAAGTGTGGGAAATGAGATGTGATGCACTCCTGTAATCCCAGCTGCTCGGGAGGCTGACGCAGGAGGACTGAAGTTTGAGGACAGCTTAGGAAATGTAGCAAGACCTTATCTCAAAATAAATAAATAAAAAGGGCTGGGGATATATCTCAGAGACAGAATGCTTGCCCAGCATGTGTGATGCCATGAATTGAATTTTTAGTGCTAAACAAAAGAATAAGAGGAAGGAAGGAAAGGGAAAGGAAGGAAGAGAAGGGAAAGAAAAAGAAAGCATAAAAGCATCTTGACCACTTCTCAAGCGCACACTTCAGTGGCACTGAGCACACTGACGCTGCGTTACAACCATCACCACTATTCATCTCCAGAACAACTTTCCATCTTCCCAGACTGACACTGTACTGTGCTGATCAGTCAGTAACTCCACATCCCCTTCCTGAGCCTCCGCGGCCACCATTCTGTGTTCTTTGTAAATCTGACCACTCTATGTCCCTCCTCAAAGTGGACTTGTGTACTATGGACTTTCCTTAGTGCCAACGGATGAAAGGCGAATGCGTCTCTGGCTTGTAGGCCTCAGTGAGGCCGTCTGCACTCGCAGGTGCCCCGCCCTCATCTGCTGTGAGGGCAGGTCCGGCATCCTCCGAGCCGCCCCTCGGAGTTGGGGGAAGAGTTCACTTGTTTCTTCCTCAGCAGAGACTGTGGACCCTGACTGTCTAGCTCTTTCAAGGCCTTGTGTTCAAATCCCAGTAGAGTCCACACAGGTCTCATCACTTGAGGAGTGCAGGTGTCCCAGAGCTGTGGGTGGCGTACAGAGAGAGGTACGGGGATGGGGAGGCTGCAGTTCCCGCCATCGGAGCTTCTGCCATCAGTGAGTTGCCTCCTGGCAGAGCTGTGGTGGGATAACCCACGGACACAGGAGCTGTGTTATTCATTTCATATTACCCCCTCCTTCCGTTTCATGCAAGTAATCAGGTTCTGAGTGACTTCCCCACCGGGCAGGTTGGAAGATTACTCTGTTGATTGGCAGTGACTCTATGTATCTTCTGGTATTATGTGAAGAGTCGGCTGCCTTTAGAAACAGACTCTTCAAGAAAGAAAGAAAAAAAAAAAGTGAGGTGAGATGGGTCAGAAGAACAGGCCCGACCTCCACATGAAGCAATGACACTTAGAGAGGAAGCCCATGTGGGCACCATATACTTAAGCCCTGTATGCTGGAGTGGGCAGCCATGACAGAAATTTGGGCCCTTCAGAAAAGCTGGGATGGGCTGGATGCCTACCTGGAGAGAATATGCAAACTTGGAAATCCAGCGACAACTGGGAAAGCCAAAATTACACAAAAGCTTCCCCAGCGCAACTGGATCCTAGGCTGGAGGTTATGAGTGTGGGGGGAAAGACAGAGGCAAGAGTGGTCAAGGTTGAATTTCCTGGTAACCTGGCTGAATGGGTTGTTAGGGGTTGACTTGTATCCCACCCAAAAATAAACATTAATGTCCCAAACTCTAATACCTCAGGATGTGACCTTATTTGGAAGAAGGTTTTTAAAAAAGCAACCAAGTTCCAATGAGGTTAATATGGTGTGGACTCATTCAACATGAAACATATCTTCACATGAAGGGGAAATCTGGACACGGCACATGTGTAGTCCTTCTTGGCATATGGGTGGTATGTGGCCAAGGATCATGTTCCAAGGCCCAGACCAGGAGGGTGAGTGCACAGAGTCACCATGCAGACTCTGGGGAAAGTTTCAGAGAACACCTCTGTCCTTACTGAGGATTGCACAGGCTTATACAGAGCAGAGGGAGTGGGCGTGGCCATGAACACATAGGGCGATGGGGCTGTCTGTAGCTGATTGGTGGGGCACAAGTGTTTCACCTTTTATGGTTAGCCCTTGGCCGAAGGAGGCAGTCACAACTAGAGAAGGAACAGGGGCCCCCTAGCGGCAATAGGGCAGTTTCTATGCACAGGAGTGGGCGTGCTTGAACTCCTTTGGGTCTTCTAGGAGACCTACATGTGGCATACTTGACCCAACCAGACTTGAACTTCTTCACACATGCGCACAGGGAGAGTGCCCTGAGCTCCGGAATTGTGAGACATGACATTTCATTGTATGAGCCATCCCACCAATGGTACAGCAGCGGAAGCAAACTACTAGAGAAATTCAGAGATGGATTCAAGGAAAAACTTTAAAAGTGCAAATTTTTTTAATCCTAACCCAAATTTGTGAACAGAGGTTCTCACTAATTAAAGACAATTTCCTGAGTGAAAATGATGTGCTTTTCTGTAAGTTTCTAAAATTGTATGCCATCCCGCGGCTGTCCATGTAAGGTCATAACTTCTGCTCTCTGGAAAATCAGTCCCTGCTGCTGAACAGCACGGGTCATGGACAAGGAGCCTAAAGCCAAAGAATCTGAGGTCAGCCAGAGAACAGGATTGAGTCGCCCCATGTTTTTTTGCTGCCGGGAGTTCTCTCCTCTGTGAGAAGTTCTCCGCGTTGCTTTATGGGTCAGATCATGATCCAGTGTGCTAGAAAATAACAGGAATGAAAATAAAGTTCCCATTACTCTATGTAAAAATAAGAAAGGACAGAAGGGGAGAGTCCTAGCTTGGCAGTTGTGGAGAGGAAGATGACTGAGGGTGCCAGGACACCCAGGAGTACCCAAATGGATTCAGGGTTGGGTGAAGGAATAAATGAAGACTTACGGGGAAGAGCGTTCACGTGGTTGGCGTGGTCTGTCCTTCACCAGAAAGAGCCACGGCTGATACGCGTTAGACCACACTGTGAAGGAACGCTGTGCTCCAGTCCAGGACTTGGTCTCTCACGCTTCTCACTCAGCAGTGTTTGTGCAGACAGCACGGCCAGGGACCGAGATCAGGAATCCAAAGTGCAAGAAGGAGAGGAGCTGCTCTCGGCCTGTGTGAGATCTGGGAGAAGGACCACTCGATGGTTGGCTCAGGTCTGACTTGGGAGGTTCTAGGTGGTAGAAATCAACCAGGGAAGGTGTGGACATTTCCTATGCGGTTAGATGGAATTGTGGAGCAGGAGTTTCCAGGATGAGCAGTGAACTGTCGAGAAAGTATTCACAAGAAGGGAGATGGTCTTGGAGAAGGTCTTGGGGGGAGAGGATCACCTCTGTACTCTGTGTGGTTATATCATTAATCACTTTGCAAAACCTTCTGTCTGAGATGTGCCTCTGACAGATTTTTCTAGAAAAAAATACACTTAAAATTCATTTTGCTTTTAGAGTTTAAGTATGTCTTTTGTCACGAAAGGAGAAATGAGGAAACTGCCTTTGAGAAAAAGTGAATGGGAAAAAATAGTGAATGGTCTTACAATTTGTCATGAAGCCACTAGAGGGCAGGAGAAGATAGCTATTTAGAGCCACCAAAAATCCACCTACTCCTGTTCTTTCACCCAAAAAGGGCTGTAGCTAGCATGAAAGGATAGCTTAAACCAAAATAGCTTTACCAATGTCATTTATACTTTGCATTTAGAGGACTGAGAACCAGCTGTAATTCCCCCTGTAACTTGAAATCCTGTGAGCCAAAATTTAATCAAAACCCCTATTATTTGGCACTGTGCCCCCAGCTCCACCACAGAAAAATGTAAACACATATGTATGTAGGTCGCTGCCCTAGAAAAGTTTTCAGTCCAGGTTGGAAATTGAGGAGCAGATATTTAAATGTCACCTAGCTGCTTTCTTGGTTGCTGCCATTTTATTGGGACAGAGGGTAAGTCTAAGATGTGCCAAACATAGCCTTGCTCTGCCCTAGGAAAGGTTGTAGTTGTTGTATGGTGGTCTTTCCCATTGAAACTGCTGCAGGCTCAAAGGACAATAACAGCATAGCAAAGCAGCTGCCAAGTATAGTAGGAAATAACCACAGTTTATCTCTGTGGTGCCTCGCGGTTGGAGAGGGTGTAATAATCTTGCACAGAGAATTGTTTGATGTGACCACCTTATAGATTGAACTAAAGCACCTTTTGGCCCCAGGAGTCTGTGAATGCCCCCAAATCTTAGTGGATAAGTTTGAAAGATAACATCGCATTCAAGGAAGCCAAAGTTTAAAGATCTCTTTCTCCAAGCTCATTCATTTTACATGTATTTTTGAGATCTGTACTAAACCTGAGGAATGTTACAAGGCTCCCGGATCGACATAGACACAGAAGCTTCAACACAGAGTGTGGCCTGGGGTGTCCCAACTGTGGGACAAAGCGATGTGCAGAGAACAAGGGTGCCGTGGCTCAGCTCATGAAGGGACCAGCGGAGGCTGCACAGAGGGGACCTGAATGCCCCAGTGTGCCAGCCACAGCAAAACAGAATCCGCTAGGGAGGGTCGTGTCTGTGTTCCAAGCTGCCCAGGAATCCTATAGAAAACAAAGCGAGGCCATCCCTATGGACCAGGAGAGTAATAAACACCAAAACAATGTTGCTTTTAGACCCCTAGGCTATGGAGTATAATGTTTCACTAAAACTCACAAAAGACATATTAATGAGAAGGAATAGGATCAGGTAGATCTGAAGAACAAAATAGGATTTCTAGAAATGAAACATAGGATCATTCAAATCACTCAGTGGATGAGGTAAAACAGGTGCTTAGACACAGCTAAGAAGAACATTTGTGAATCAGAAGACATCTGAGGGGGAGGCAGTGGATACTGAGGAAAATGTAAGAGCCTTGCAAGGGGCCAGAAGCACAAGAGCTATAACAGTCTCCCCGGTGGGAATTTCAAGGTAGACTGCAAAGAAAAAGATAGTAACAATCCTCAAAGGGACATGGCTGGATTTTTCTTTGAAGTAACTGATAAATAGGATTCCTCAGATCCAAGTAGCTGAAAATTCTGAAATAAAAATGAAGCCACACTTAGATACACAAAAATGAACTTAAGATAACATAAATGGAGAATTTCTTTCTCTCTCCACCCACTTCGATTGTATAATTATTTATTTATTTATTTATTTTTAAGACAAGGTCTCGTTTTTTTAGTTGGGGTTGGCCCTGAACTCACTATGTAACACAGGCATGCTTTGAACTCACAGCAATCCTCCTGCCTCTGCCTCTCAAGTGCTGGGATTACAGATGTGAGCCACCACGCCCAACATAACTAAGATTATATAATGCACATTATATTAGCATATGCAGGCAACATATATTTGGTATAATTTAAAAGAATATTGATAAAACAGTATTTAACCTCACTCTGTGATAATAATATTTTGTACAGCTTTTAAAAATTCTGGTTATAAAAATATTGGCATGCCTCCCTTGAAAATTAGAAAAAAAGCACAAAACAAATATACTTTAGAAGAAAAAGACTGAATAAACAAAGTGATCTAAAGGCTCTATGTTCCCCTGCAACCTCCTCCTCATCCCTTTCCCTCCCCTCTACCTCTGTGAGATAGGGCACACATAGATGGGGACACTTTGGGACCCCTGCCCATCCATGGCACTCACCTCTGTCCGCTCAGCGTGCCAATTCTATCTGTCTAGGGCTTCCCATCCGTCAGCACTGCTGCCGCCAGAGGTGTAGACAGCACCTAGACAGACCCAGCCTGTGCAGGCATCACAGGCTATGGAATATCACACTTTCTGATTTGAGGAGAGGTCTCCCAGGGTCTGATAACTGTTCTTCTGTCTCTCCAGCAATACCCACAAGTCACAGGCAGACATTTGGCTTTGACTGGGGTCCCTTGGGAAGTAGACAGAGATTCCTGAACCAGAAGCCAAAGCATCAGTCACTTTCCCGGCACTGAGACCAGCACCCACGAGCACCAGTGTAAGAGAGGAGAGGTTTATGTGGGCTCACAGGTCACAGTTGTTAAAGAATTCAGCCCACTGCCGCTCACTGCCAGAAAGGGAAGCACAGCAAAGAGGAGGGAAGCTACGCACATCACAGCAGTGGCCAGGAGGCAAAAGTCAAAGAAGGCTCCAGCCAGGGACATATTCTTCCACACCAGGTCTCTTGCTCTAGTAACTCTTCTTGCTACTGAGACAAAATCCTGAACATCCAAAGTTAAAGGAAGAAAGATTTATTGTAGCTTTCAGTTTGTAATGGTTTCAGCCCAAGGCCAGCTGGCTCCAAGGCAGGATGGTGCAGCAGGGTGTGGGTGGGGCACTGGCATATCTGTGGCACACTTTAGTTTAGTTCCTTTAAGAGATAGTGCTTTTAACAGGTGAAAAAGAAAAAGACTTCAGCAAACTCAAGGCAGCAATCAGCTGTCTTCCTCTTAGACATAGGGGACTTTAGAACATCCTCTTGCTTATGGGCATCTTCTAAACAAATCCCTGGTCCTACTCTCAGCAGGCGGGCAAACATTAGGAGGTTCAGGTAACAGGAGCTTTTCATTGTCATCACAGTGATGAAACTAAAACATCCCAGGGTGTTGGCTCTCTGCTGGCTTTGCTGATGGCCAGGTAGCAGTCTGGCAGGTAACTGTGAGCTCTGAGAACAACACAGGAGCAGTTGGTGACACACACAGCAGGGGAGGACCTCCACCGAGGCAGGAAATCCGGGATACTAAACTCAGTGCTGACAAAATACAAAAATAGAAAAGAAGAAAAGGAGACACACTTTTCTATTACTGGTGCTTTCCCACATTTGAGTGCTATAAAAAGAATTGAAGAGGAATAATATTAGAAACACCTTTTGGCATGTCTAAAATTGGAATAAAAGCCTGTGGGAGTAACAGGGAGAAAACAAGGGCAGATGGTGTTGTCCACTGTAATTCAGCCTTGGCGGTGACCTCAGTGAGAGGACTGGTCCCATCCCATAGAATTAATACAATGCTTTTTCTTTGTTTCTGTTTCCACTGTTTATAAATAAAGGGGGAAAAAGGCATGGTGCTTTATAATGTCTCTAATAACTTGGACATTCATCATTTGCAAGGAGTGTTCGGTTAGTTATTTTTTCTGCGAAATAAAATAAAGTTATTAACCATTTCTCTGCCTCCTTTCAGCCTCTCTCCCTCTCTTCCTCTCTCTCTCAAGAGCAAGGGTTGCTCCAGAGCCCTGCATCTATCTTGCCAACTGTTCATGAGACTAAAACAGAACAACAACCCTGTGGGTCAGGCAGTGCTAACTAGAGAGATGGATTGAATACAAGATGCCCAAGTACGTAAGAATTTACAAATTGGCTTATAGTGGCCACCCACAGGGTCCAGTGGGGAAGACGGAGAAGGGCTGTCAGTACACAGGGATCGGAATCACCCAGTCAAAGGCCTGGAGCTCACGGAGCCATCCCATGCCCAGAGGCAACCGTCTGGGCGAAGGCGAAGACTGGGTGCCGCTGAAGAAACACACAGCCCTCCCTTCTCTGTTTCGCTTTTATCCTCTGGTGATAAACTTCCTGGGGTGGATCTTCCACACCCATAACTATGCTGACGCAGTTTAGTTGGGCGTGTCTCACTCAAATTCACACAATCAGTTAACAATCATATTAATGTTAAATCCGTTCTTCCTATAAAAGAATTTTATAGTTCTCTCATCCCTAAACAGGCTGCAGAGCTGGGAAGTCTTATTATAACTTATCAGTTCCACTGCACCTATCATCCGTCCCTTATTCCTCCATCCGTTGTTCGCTACAGCCCACTGGCCGGACAGCCAGTTACACATTCTTCCATCCCAACCACGCCTTGTCTGTCTCCCTCAACCTCAGTCTTCTTTGCTTCTGTCCCTTTTCTTTTCTCACCTCCTTCCCTCCCCTCACTTCCTTTCCTCTTCTCTTCTTTCTTCCCATCCATGCATCTGGGCCATCCATCATCCCTCCGTTTCTCAAAACCATCCCACATTTATGGAGTAGTGCAGTCATTCTCAGCGCTGAGGTGGTACATAACCAAGAATCAGGTTCGGAGGGCCAAACCAGGAGGGTGAGCGTGAGAGTCACCACGCAGACTCTTTCAGGGAGGTTTTGGTGAATGCTTCTGTCTTTTATTTATTATTATTATTATTATTATTATTATTATTATTATTATTATTATTGAGACAGGGTCTCACTTTGTAGTTCAGGCTGGCCCTGAGCTGAGCCTTAAACTCACATCACAGCAATCCTCCTGCCTCTGCCTCTCACGTGCTGGGATTACAGGCGTGAGCCACCACACCCAGCACTGTGGTATGTGGTACTGGTTGCTGCTGGGCGTGAATCTCCACACCCAGTGTTGCATGTGGTTACCGGGGAATCGAACCTGGGTCCTTGTGCTTGCAAGACAGGCGCCGGAACCACTGAGCTAAGCCCCCGGATTGATCGCTTCTGTCTTTATTGAGGGCTGCATAGGCTTATAAAGAGCACAAGGAGTGGGCGTGGCTATGCGCGTATAAGGGCAAAGGGCTGTAGCTGATTGATGGGCACAAGTTTTTTACCTTTTATGGTTAGCTCTTGGCCTGGAGAAGGAGTCACGACTAGAGGGGAATGGGAGGCCCCCAAGCGGCTATCGGCCAGTTTCTTTTTTTTTTTTTTTTTTTTTTTTTTAGGTTTTATGGAGACAGGGTCTCGCTTTTGTGGTTCAGGCTGGCCTTGAGCTCAGCCTCCAACTCACATCACAATTCTCCTGCCTCTGCCTCCCGAGTGCTGGGATTACAGGCGTGAGCCACCACGCCCGGCACTGTGGTATGTGGTACTGGTTGCCGCTGGGTGTGGGCCTCCACACCCAGTATTGTTATGTGGTTACCGGGGAATCGAGCCTGGGTCCTTGCGCTTGCGAAACAGGCGCCGGAACCACTGAGCTAACTCCCTGGCCCCTCGGC
>PVIR01012417.1:0-44768 GCA_004026965.1 Petromus typicus
GCAGTATCTAACTACTAAACTAATCAGATTTCAGTGGCCACACATGACAAAAAGGCAAAAATATAGAATTTGTAAAATTAATTTTAGCACATCATTTAAAAAACTAAACAGCTATATCAACAGCACCAACAGCAAATGTGAAGGAACAGCAAATTCTTCTGGAGAAAAATCTGACTTTCAGAGTACCATAGAAATACTATTTAAAATGTACAATTTACAAAAATACTGTAATACATAAAAGAAACAAGAAAATATTGCCAAGACATGGCAGAAAAGCAATTAATACAAATTGTTCCTGGTGAAATACAGACATTAGACTGAAAGTTTTAAAAATTAAGTTACCTAAGGTAAATATAGACAATAATTTTTTTAAAAACTACACTGAAAGAACTAAAACATCTGAAAAATGATTTAGTAGTTTAAAATAGCAATAAATAAATAAAACTCATTTTTAGAGAAACAGAATGAACTAGAACTTTTACAGCTGAAAGGTAGAACAGCAGAAATGAAAATTTTATTTTAGGGATTCAACAATATATTTGAACAAGTATAAGACAGAATTAGCAAGATTCAAACAGATAATCTGCAATTATCAAATTTGAAAACAAGAAAAAGAATGAATAGAAGTGTACAAAATCCTGAGGGATGTGGAATATCACCAAGGCTACCAACACAAACATAGTGAGTGCCACAGTACAGGGAAGAAAGGGAAGGAGAGATGCTATGCACAGAGAATGTCCAATTATTTTTAATTTAATGAAAAATTTTCATCAATACATCCAAGAATATCAACCCTCAGGAAGAAAAATTAAATGACACAAGACAAATCACGGTCAAATTATCACCTCTGAAGAGAGAGAGAACCTTGAAAACATCAAGAATTAGCTTGTTATACATAAAGAATCTATAATGATATTAATACCTGTTTTCCATCAAAAACCATGGAAGTCATAAAGTATTTATTAGGGCAACAATTCAAAAATGCAAGAAAAATATATTAACTGAGAAATCTATATCCAGGAACATTATGATCTAAACACTGAAGGAAAAATTAGAACAGTATGTGATAAGCAAACTATGTGACCTGCTCTATAAGAAGTATTAAAGTGAGTTATTTCAGTGTGAAATGAAAGTATACTGGAAAATAATGTAAGCATGCATGCAAAGAAGTAAACAGAACAAGTAAAGGTAAATATATGCATGATATAAAAATAATATAAATGTGTATCTTCTGAAATATTTCTCTGTGTCTGATTAAAAGAAAAGTGTATAAATCAGTGTGTACATCTATTGAGAGGAACATAGCTTTGTTCAAATGTTTGTATTCCCAAAATCCAAATGTTGAAGTAGTAATCTCCAATGGGAGTTGGAAGAGAGCCCTTTGGAAGGAATTATGTTTGTTTTAAGTTTTAAGGATGGGACCCTCATGATGAGATTAGTACTCTCAGACAAAGAGGGAAAAAGACATTCAGTTTGTATCTGTATGTAAGATATTAACTATAAGGAAACTAACCAGTGGCAAGTGAAGAGGAAGGGAGAGATACTATATAAAGATTCTCTGTACTCTGTCATTTTTTCTGCAAACATGTAAATATCAAATTTGTTAATGTTTGAAATGGGTAAGGTTAAACTTGTGCATATGTTTTCATAAAACCATCATTCATAACAGAGACAAAGTGGAAAAACTCCAAATGTCCACCAACAAAAAAGTGTATTCATACAATGAAACATTCAACTATATGAAGGAATGACATAGCGATTCGTGCCAGAGCATGGATTAGAAATATACTGACTAAATGAAGCCAGACACAGAAGAACACTTATGGTATGATTCCATTTAAATGAAACTTTCAGAATAGGCAAATGCATAGTGACACCAAGTTGATAAGTGGTTACCAAGGACTGTGAACAGAGGGAATGGATGACTACTAATTATGACTTTTCTTTGAGGATAATGAAAGCAAATTAGGTGGAATTGATGGTTGTACAACTTCATGAATATATTAAAAGCCTCTGAATTGTACGTACTTAAAGGTGAATTTTACAGCATGTATAATATATCTCAAAAAATAAAATAGCAAGTCATCCTGTCTTTGACCATTTTGAAGAGAAAAGTTGTTTAGAAATCATAGAATTATTCAAAAATCTAAAATACACCTTTTTAGTAATTCATGTCTATATAATTAAATGTTAACAATAAGTACATTCATTTTTAAATTTTTATTAGTAAATATTTGTAGTACCTCGTGATTACATTCATCATGGGGAGTTGGTATATGTAGATAACCCAAACTGACTCCTTTTCATCTCCTTTCTTTCCTGATCCTCCTTCCTCCCTCTATCTCTTAGTCCCCTTTCCTTTAGCAAAAAATCATTTTTTATAATCAGTGACTGCACTGCCCTCTTTCACTCTAATCCACTCATTCTGATAATGTAGAAGGAAACTGAAGCATCTTTGAATAACCATGAGTGGTTCAAAAGCAGTGTTTTCCTACATGAATGACATCTGTTATTCTAAATTATTGGTTGTTCTACATTTTCTCTTGAAGTTAAGTTTCCTTTATTAAAGTACTATTGTACTTTCATTGCCTTGACTATTTTGCAGGGAATATCATAACATACTTCACCTCTGCCAAGTAATACACAGATATATCATGTTGTTATTTCTTAGATACATGTGTTAAAATGTAGGGAACTCAGCAGGTGACAGTAAAGCATGGCATTGTTTGAAAGTAATATCATGCTAGCCATTTCCCACATGTGTTGATAGGACTTCTAGAAATTTTAGAAAATAAAATTCTATTTTAAAAGTATGTTATATCAATACAAAATAAGCCAGGGTGCCTTCTAGGATTCAAGAGGACTCTACATTTTCATATATACTTTGTTAATTTACCACGAATTCAACTCTTTTTTGAAAGTTTGATCGTTACTTATGAATGTTGACATTTAGAGGATACATAATTTATAAAGGTTAAATAACTAACATGTAGTAGAAACAGAATTAAAACATATACTAATTCTTTCATATTTACTAGAAAGAACATATTTCTTTCAAACATTATACTACCAAGCTACTGAAATAGCAAGCCAGATTGCTCTGACTTTGTAGTGCAAATGACTTACAAAATTTCAAGTGCCTGATTGGGTCTTGCTATTCTATAACTTAAACTGGAGAGAAGATAAAAGACATGGGGGGAAAAATAGTATGCAAGCTTCTAGCAGCATACTTGTTTAAAATATGATAAAGACATTTACAAAAAAGTTGCTTTTTGAAATAAAATAAATTTACTGAATTCATTCCTTTTCATTAGCAAGTATTACAGTGGGAATGATTTTGAAAACTCAACAAAGTAATAAAATGTAGTCTTCAATCTGTCTATATGAATTCAATAGCACATTAAATTAAGCTTTCTTGCAATCAATATGTACATATACATATGCATGCCAATTCACCCATGTTCACACATATGCACACATGCATGCACACACACACACACTGTACTTATTATATGATGAAGTATTGTTTTTCCAGTGGATATTTTGCAAAAAGTAATAATGCCACAGTAGTCTAAGACTCCTGAAACACTTTTAAAATAAATTCAAGATTTCTTCTTGTTAGAGAAATTTGCCATAAAATGTCAGGCATCATATTTTGGCTAACCCATAAGTCAGCTGACTTTTATAGAAGTGTCCTTCCTATCCAGTACCTTTCACAGAATTCTCAGGTTGGTAACAAATGTCGAAGAAAGTTCACATACTTATTTGTGCTTCTCTCTTTAGCAAGTGACAAGAAAGTATCCTCACAGTACAGTATTGTATACATAATTTAGTCTGGCAGTAAAACCAAGAGGTCCTTTACATTACTGTGATAATGCTGCTGAATAGGGGCATCTCTGTTGACTCTCCTCGAAAGCACCACAGAAAAAAAGCATGGGATATGTCTGTGTGATGCAACCAGCTGTGCATGGTGTCAACTTTTAATTAAACATTACTTAAGTTTAATGAAACTCAGGGCACCTCTGCCATTTTAATTTCAGTAGAAGTGAAATGTAATACACTGCTAACATTAATCCATTTTGTTTTATTTCTATCAAATTTTCTCCCTTTCTAAGTTTTTATACCAAAATACCATAAGTCTCCATACATTAGGTAGGAAAGAAATAAGAACTACTTTTCAGGCCTTGGAAGAGCATTTTAATATTGCTTCTATTTGACCCTCTATTTTCTCATCTCTAAAATATTAGTAGAAGTACCTCACTCATAAAGCTGTTGAGAAGACAGAATAAGCAACATATATAAATTGTCTAACCAAGAGTTCTACTTAAGGGAGATCAAAGGATCATGGCATATGCCTGAGAAGACTATGGCAGGAAGATTATGTAAGCACAAGAGTTCAAAGTCAAACCAAGTAGCCCAATAAGACATCCTCATTTCAAAAAATGGTACCAAAAGCCCACACAGAAAAACTACAAAATGAGACCCTGTCTCAAAAAACTTTTTTGAGACAGGGTCTCATTTTGTGGTTCAGGCTGGTTCTGAACTCAGCCTCGAGCTGCTGCAATCCTCCGTCTCTGCCTCCTGAGTGCTTCCAGGATTTCAGGCATGAGCCACCAAGCCCACCCTTCTCCAATGTTGGTGGGACTGTAGACTCATACAACCCCTGTGGAGATCAGTTTGGAGATTCCTCAAAAAGCTAAGATTGGAGGTCCCATTTGACATGGCCATTGCCCTGCTAGGTATATAAACAAAAGAAGTAAAAGACTCATATCACAGTGACATATGTGCACCCAAGTTTATGGCAGCTCAGTGTGTGATTGCTACATCCTGGAAACAACCCAAGCGTACATCAACTGGAGACTGGATAAAAAAGCTGTGGTTCTTCTACAGAATGGAGTACTACTCTGCCATAAAAAATGATAAGTTTGAATTATTTATACTTAAATGGACATACCTTGAGGATATCATAAGTGAAATAAATAGGTCACAGATAGGTAAATATAGCATTTTTTCTCTGGTATGAGAAAATAAAGATGTAAATGAGTCCTAGAATTGTCTGTTATATATTGTGAAATAGAAAATACTCAAAGTGTAATAGGGTAAAGGGGGGAAAATAATGAGATTATAACCAAAAAGAAAGGAAACAAATTGTATGTATATAGGGGGGTGGTAGGGTGGGTAGGACTATGGGAAAAAATGAGAATTAAGTTGTGTCTTATACTGGTACAAATCCCTATTGTGGAGCGCAATTGTGATGTGTATATGCAATGTACTAATAAAGATTTAAATGTAAAAAAAAAAACTAAAATAGAATAAAATAAAACATAAATAAATAACTCAAAAGTGAAAATCATAAAAAAATAGGTTCTCAGGCCACAACAAAATTAAATTTGTAATGGAAATAAAGCATAAAACCCCACAATACTGGGAAATTAAATAACACATGTTTAAATTACCCACAGGTCAAAAATACTCAAAGTTTTAAAATATTTTGGACTAAATGAAAAGCAAAATATATCTAACTGAATTTTAAGGTATGCAAAAAAATAGTACTTAGGGAAAATATTTTGACATTAAATGTATATTTTAGGAGATGATAAAAATCTAAAGAAGCAACTTGTCTTTCTATCTTTGAAGCTAAAAGAGAAAAAAGGACAAATTAAGCCTAAAACACATGGGAAATAAAAATAAGAAAAGTCAATACACTGAAAAAAAAAAGTAGAGAAAAATCAACTAAAATAAATGCTTATTCTTGGAAAATATCAGTAAAACTAATTACTGTCTAGGCTTTAAAAAAATACAGGAGAAAACATAAATTATCAGTATTAGAAGTGAAAGTATTCTCATTACCACTAATCCTAATAGTAAAGAATAGTGAAAAGATTCATATCAGTAAGACCAGCTGGAGCTATATGGTTACTTTAAGGCCAGTTTGGATACATAGTGAGATAAAAACTACATCAAACTCAGAAAATATTTTGGAACTTCCAGGAAAATGGCAGAATTGGAAGTAATGATAATTCAGCTTCTCCCAAGATTCAGAACTCAGATACTATGAAATAAAAACTTGAGGGGAAAAAGAGAGAAAGGGAGAGAGAGAGAGAGAAGTAGATCCACAGGAATCAACGTAGATCTGACAAGAAAATAAAAAGCTACAGAGAAATTGAAAAAAGTATGCACAACATGGAAAGGGGAAAGAACAATCTGTACTTCCTTCCTGGCTCCCAGTTTGTGATTCCCAAGAAAGAAGCCTTGGTCTGCAGTGACAGTGCAATGTAAAAGTGGAGACTCGAGGGTTTCATGAGGTACACAGTGATGGAACTAATCAGTGGATGCTGTGAGACACAACAGCTGCTGAGTAAACTCCAGATCGAAGGCCTGCCATACCCTCCAGAAAGAACGATTGGTCCAGCAACACTGCAAAGAATGGCTAACAGTTTGAACCTGGGACTCAGAGCACCAATGGGACAGCTTCAATTCAGGGCTCCTACTGCTATGTTCTCACAGTAAGTTGGTAAGGCTCTGCTATACCAGACAGCCACAGTAACAGAGCCATGGTCAGGATGGCAAGAGACACCCCCAAAGGGTTAGCTAACAGACTCAGGCCCTGACCCCAAGACCAGAAGCCAGGCTCGGCCTGAATTACTCTGGATTTGAAAGTTGCACAACTGGTCCACTCTCCATAATCCTACTGCCTCTGATGCCTGCATTCAGCATGGAATCTAAGCAGGGACAGGTCTTGACTTGGATACTGCTCCCAAACTGTACACTCCAGAAGAAAATCAGCATTGAAAATCATACATTCCTTTCTTTTTGTTTTTTGCTGTTTTTTTGTTTCTGTTCTTTGTGAAAATGGGTGTGGTTTGTAGTTTTTGCTGTTTTATTTTTCACCCTTCTTTTTCTATTATTTTTTATTATTAATGGGGCTTAGGAAACTTTCCTTTGCCTTCCTTTGTTTCTTAATACTTTTCCTTACTTCTTTTTCTTATTTTATGTTTTCCTCTTCTTCTTGTAATATTTCTTCTCTTACTTTTTCTTTCTTAGTTCTACTCTCATTGTATTTTCTTTTTGTTACCAGTTTTTATCTACTATTTCTCATCAGTTCTTCCTCTTACCTTAACCTATTTCTATAAATATTTTTCGACTCCCCAATAGGCTTTTTATACCACTTCTCTTTTCTCCTTTTCATATCACAGAGTTTAAATTTCATCATCTTTTTATCAGGTAGTGTTTATATATAATGAAGTTCTACTCTATCACAAAAAAGGATAAAGTTGAGTTATTTATAGGAAAATGGATGCACCTTAACATCATATTAGGTGAAATAAAACAGATGCCCAAATTCAAATATTATATGATTTCTCTTATATGAGAACCTTGAGACATACACAAAGCACAAGACAGAAGGAAGACAATAGGAATAAAGAGATAAACAGTTATCTAATTCAGCACTGACAATGTCTCTAAAAGTGCCCTTGCTTGAGTATAATTGTGTTATGCATTAGATCTGCTTCTGGTCTAGTAATATGACTGTTAATATGTATATATGATAATCAATTTAAATGGATTCATAAGATAAATAAATGAATTTGATCTTGGCCAAAAAAAAAAAAAAGTGAATTAGGGGAAGTGGGGAAAAATGGACTTGAGATGTGCTTATGTACTATACATGTACCAATTCCCTACAAGAAATGTAGTCATTATGTACTGCAAACATGTACGGACAAAAATTGAAGGAATACTATAAAAACTCTATGCCCACAAATGAAATCATTTGGACAAAACAGAACAATTCCTGAAAGATACAAATTACTAAATTCACCTAAGGTAAAATACATAACCTGAATAATTCTATATATAATTGTAAAAATTGAAACAGCAGCCACTAATATTCCAAGAGAGCCATCAAATCCATATACACAAAGGAAAAATTATAAAAATGTCTGAAGTCTCTTTGAAAAAATAGGATCCAGGGAAATGACTTGTAATTCATGTTTAATACAAGTATCAGTCAAATATCAAAACAAATAAAATCAATTAAATTTAATGTATCACATCATTGATAATTACAGATAGTACAGATAATAGAATAATAAAAGATTCAGGCTTTAACAATTAGAAACAAAAGAACAACTGTAATTGTAACTTAAATCACTGGGTAAGTAAATAGTTAAGGATGTAATTTGTCCACTCTACTGCTCTGCCAGTTTAGCCCAGTCTCCAAAAGAGCCAACAGAAAAAATTACAAAATGTGGCCACATAACTATTAAAGGCTTCTTCTATTTATCATCCATCTGAATGAATATCTTGGACTACTTACATAGTCATTTTACTGATAAAACAAACGGACAGGCAAAAAGATGAAATAACTTGCCCTAGACCGAATAACTCAGGAAAAACAGACATAGGACAGAGTGCTAGATCTGATAGTGAAATACTTGACGAAGTGGCAGCCTGAGTCCTAGAGATCAGCAAAGATGAAGCTACCCAGAGACAGCAGAAGAGTCATCTGTGTCATTCATTCATGGTGATGGTCAAGGAGACCTGTATGAAGTGTGATCACAAAATACATGAATGTTTAAATTGAAAATAATTGCCACTAGTCACCCACAAATCCTCTCACTTCAAACACACTTACCCTTCATCCTTTCATCTTTCTGAAAGAGTTTTGGACATCTTCTTTTGTGTATTTTTGTGGCAACACTGCTGCAGTGAATCTATTAAACACATTTATAGCAATTTTTGTCAAATAGAAACATTACAGTGTGTTCTCATCTACCTTATCCACCAGATTTGGCACCTGCAATTTCTGGCTCTTCCCCAAACTCAAAATGACCATGAAAGGTAAACATTTTCAATCTATTTAGGACACTCAGGCAGCCAATACAGAGCAACAAGAGGATTTGCAAAACTGCTTTGGAAAGTGATAAGAATGATGGGTTCAAATATGTGTTCAAAAACAAGAAGTGTTTTGAGAGTAGTAGATAGCAATGCAGGTTTTACTGCATTGAGGACCCTACATTATGACCTCAGTTCATTCAAGAGAGTTGTAATCAAGTTCATCAGCTGAAGGCTCACCCTCTTCTACAAAGCCTTCCCAGTCTCTCCCCTGTATCAGGCAGATCTCAGTCTCCTGAGAGGCCGTGGCCCAGGATTTCTCAATGACACACAGGAAAAGATGTAATGTTCCTTCTAGAACACTTTAAGGATTGAAAGTGTATCTAAGACCATCTGGAATCACAACACAGCTGGCATTCAGGTCTTAACTCAGGATTTTGTTCATAAATTAAAACTAAAATTCTAGTCATAACCCAAGTTGTCTATATGTCAAGATGGTTGCAACTCAAGGGTCCACTATAATATTTTTAACAATTTAAACATTCACTGAATTTTGCAATCATATCCTCCACAGTAGATGACCTGCATAATCCCAGTGTTCAAGGTGCTTAGAATAAGGCCAATGAGGGAAACAGTGTGGGAACACATGAGGGTCTCTAAGGGGTACAGAGTGCCATGCCAATACTACAGATGCCCAGGTGTGGGTGGGACTAAGAAGGCATCATAGAAACTGTGACAAGTGGCTTGAATCTTAAACTGACACCACATGACTCATACCCTCAATTTGTCTAATAAATGACTGTATGATCTTAAGAAAATTGTATAACCTCTTTGGCCTTTACAATTTTTAACATAAAATGAAAGAGAATGAAAGACAGTTTATGTTCTCTCTGCTCCATCAGTGAAAATATTTAAGAATTGGTAAAAGAATAGAAATATTGTTTGATCTTTCCCTAAGCTCTCTCTAGCACACTGTTTATTTTTTTCCTTTCTTTCTGCTTGTTTCGATGATGCACACTACCTTACCACATACCACCACATTGCTTGAAAAAAAGAGGCGGCAAAAAAAAAAAAGTCTGGAAATGACAAGTTCCTTTACTTGTAACTAAGTTTAACATGCATTTAGTCATCTTTTGTGGGTTATTTTGGCTTTATGTACTGTTTATTCTGCCAGTCAATAAAAATGTTACCACTCGCCACACTACCAACCACACTATATGTGTCTAGACACTTGCGTGGAAACAGAGAACTCTGTTTGTGGGATTTTAGAAAAAGTTGTTAGCTATATAGGGTTTACTAATATTTTTGGCATTTTAATATAGAGCTTCAAACCTCGGTCAAATTAAATATCTAAGAATTTTACACTTAAATACTATCATTTTATTTTTAAAGGGCTCTTCATAGATGCAGTTCAGTGAGGGACATGATGAAAAATACTGATCTATCATGGAAGACAAAAAGAAGGGCTAGAGAATTGACACAAAAACAAACTTCAAAGTCTGACTAGTTCTCAAGGGCAGACATGAACTGTAAAACCAAAGTCTGCTCACCCAGTTCCCCATGATCTTCTTGCCATTCAGAACAAAGAAAAACCATCACTTCTGTGGGTATGTTCAGCCATGCACATGAGCCAGGATTAAATCTATAGAGAGGGCTGGGGGTTTAGCTCAGTGTTTCCGGCACCTGTCTTGCAAATGCAAGGGCCTGGGTTAGATCCTCAGTAACCACATACCATACTGGGTATGGAGACTCATGCCCAGCGGCAATCAGTACCACATACCATAGTACTGGGCATGGTGGCTCACGTCTGTAATCCCAGCACTCGGGAGGCAGAGGCAGGAGGATTGCTGTGGTGTGAGTTTGAGGCTGAGCTCAGGGCCAGCCTGAACTACAAAGTGAGACCCTGTCTCAAAAAAACCTTAAAAAAAAAATTAAATTAAATAAACAAATCTATAGAGAAAAGCAGGCCCAGCCGAGTCCCACACTCAGCATCTAAGGGCACTGTGACATTACAGAAGTATGTTAATCTCTGTGAATTTCAGGCCCCTGGTGAATAGTGAATTTCTGGAGATTCTGATGCCTAATGTCTCTTGAAGAGCAAAGTTGGGAATGTAAAAAGAAGTTTTAGGTCATGCTAATTAGGCTCATTCATTCATTCATTCATTCAATCTTTAAATCAAGATTAAATAAGTAATGGTTCAAGGAGCTAATAGGAAGTAAAAGCAGGCAGAAGGCTATGAGAAATAAGCCCCCTCCCCTAGTAAAAATGGATATGTTGAAACTGTAGTATATAGGACTCAGGACACTGCCACCTACCAATAAGTTACTATGGCACTTGCAAAAACAGCAGAGGCAGGAAAATATCACTCATCTTTCCCTCATTCTTCTCCTGGTAATAGGTCAAAAGACCACAATTCTGGAGGTACCGTTGTTAAACCCAGAAGAAAAGAAAAATCTTGATCTCTAAAGATACAAAGATACAGAAAAAGATATGAACAGACCTTCTACATTCCCCTCAGTATAATATCAGATCAAACCCCTTTGTCCAATCATGTTTATCCAAAACTATATATGTCTTCATCAAATCTAGCATAAAAATACATATGTTTCTATGTTTCTTGGAGTCTTCATTCCTGTAGCCTCTAGCATCATATAGGATTTTTCTCTCTTGGGTTTACAGTACTGGTAATGGGAGAGCTGGGATCTGAAATCCAATCTCCCTAACTCTAAAGCTGAAGTTTTCTCCTTCATATCAGTGTTCTCTAAATGCAGTGACTCAGCGCCATCAAGGAAGACTGGAGAAAAAGATCAACTGACTGCCAACAAAAGAATAACTTATGTGTGGACAGTACTGCTAGAGTTAGCAAACAAAAAACAGGCTCCTCAGTTAAATCTGAATGTCAGAGAAAAAAAACCTTATTTTGGTGAAACATATATGTTCTCAACAATATTTGGAACATCCTTGTTTCCAAAAGATTACCTGTTATCTATCTGAAATTCAAAGTTAACTGAGAATCTTGTATTTTACTAGATGGCTCAATTTATAAAGAATTTTAAAACACTGACAAAGTTATCTCAAAGTTAGTATCTTTTACTACCATACACCTACAAGTCCAAACATTATCAGTGACAGAGGTATATGCCCTTGATAGAGGACATCTCCTGTGCCACCCTCTCACTCACACATAAATGCACCCCTATCCATGATGTCGCAGAGAATCTCAGCACTCTGATGACACACTCTAAAGTCAGGTGGATTATCTGCAAAACCAGTGGCTGTTAATTTCTTCCCTCCTTTGATGTTCATTTATCTCCAATAAGAGGTAGACTCTAGCTCCAGACTCTTAAGTCTGAGATAATTCTGAGTTTGATTTGACAAAAAAAAAAAAATACTATAATAAAATATATCTAGGAATTCCAAGAATTATTCATTAGAAGCCAGGGAGCTTTCCTCTGAAACTCAGACATTTCACTCTTCAGAAGCTCCCTTTAAGAATGTGTCCTCAAGAGTCCCTGTGAGACTACAACCATGCAGAAAGGACAGAGTAAGTGCTCTTGTTGACAGCATGGCTGAGCTCTCTGTCAATAACCACCATCAACTGGGATTCATAGAAATTTCCAGATCAGTGGGATCTTCAGGTGACTCAGCTGTAGAGTCTGATTGCATCTCCCAAGAAGCCCCTAGTAGAACCACCCAAGCAAAACCAGCCAAGTCCAATAAATTGTTTTCTATTAGAGGAAGAAGAGATGCTTTGTTATGCAGCAAAAAATAATTAGAAAAACACAATTCTGTGAAATGTGAAAAAAAGAAAGTTTGGCATGCATAAAAGTTTTATAAAGACCGAAACTATAAATCCATTCTACAGATGCATGAAGCACAAGTTACCAACAATTCTGGAATTCCTAGAGAAAAACAGCCTTATTTTGTTCAATCTACTATTGCTTATATATAGTTGCTCCTACAATTTATACTATACAAAGTTCTCATTAATATGCTATAAACATGATCTGGGCAACACAATGTAGGAGACCTGGAGATTTCCTATCTACAGTGTTGTTTCAAAACTATGGAAATGAAAGATATTGCTAAAATGACAGCCCTCAAAGTGGGCTAAGGTATAGAAACATTTCAATTTCACAGCATGAATGATAATGACAACTGCTGAACAATAAATAGGGATATACATTCTGATCAGGAAGAGTATACATATGGAGGAAACGGAAAAGCCTATTTGAAGCTAAGATGATCTAATCCTAAATACTAGGAACAAAACTAGCTGAAATTAGTATCATCTTTCTTTCAAATACTTCTCAGTATGGAGGTCTCTGTCTCAATGAAAGCGGAGGAATTCAAATCATAGTGTCATTTCACAGTTTGAACTGCCTGGCTGGGCTACAATTGACAATCTAATTCAAACACTAACTTTAAGCTGCACTGCATAGATATAGCTTTACTTGTAAAATAAATCACAGTTAAAACACAGGGAATATTTGTCTCCACCCAATTGTCTGAAAGGGATCTTGAGTAATAAAACTGTAATTCTCTACCATTTCTTGACATACATACCACTTGACACATCTTTCCTCTTTAGTTCATGCTAGAAGGCTGAAAGGCATTTTTAACTCCTCATTTATCTTCTCCTAATAAATCATAAAAAGAGCATATTCTTTTGCAGCTTTTCTTAAATGTGAGTATCTTTAGAGTCAACTGCTTGGAGCAGAAGACATTTTTATTTATGGATCCAGCTGAGAGGAAAGAAAGTAAAAAGCTGTATAAATAAATTGCTATACACACTGCCTTCATTTTAATGTAGTTATCAAAGTACAACAGGTATTTACAATAAAATACTGCAGACAGAGAAGTCAAACACATGAAAGAAACCAAGAGAGATGTAGGTAAGATGAACTGTGTCCTTATGGTTTCCTTTCTGATGCTTAAGGACAACACTGAATGAGAAGTAGGGTCAGTGCAGTGATCAATACAGATGGATTTGCCTTTCACAAAATGTTTTATGCACATTATCTGTTTCATCTTTTCCTGTTCATTTAAAAAATGAGGCAAGACAGGCCTAGATTATGTCAAAAGCACCCTTGGAAATGGAAAGTTGCAAATTCTCCTAAAGTAGAATCTTTCAAAAATGTTCCCATGACCCTTGTTAAGATGTGATTTTTTTGTGTTAATAAGAGAAAAAATGTTAGGTGATGTAACAAGAAACACACTATAGAAACATCAGTAATCAAATCATTGGAAAAATAGTAGCTAATATCCCAAGAAATAGAGCAAATGTGGTGTAAGTTGCTATAGTGTTCAAAAAAGATATGAACATGTCAGAGAAGTAAAGCAATCGAAAAGATCCAAAAGGCATTAGGGAACATTTACATCTTAATTCCCTAAGTGGCAGGGAGGCCAGAAAAAAGTCTAATATGGCCAACACCTTCAAGAGATTCCTTAGGTTCTCCTAGAAATGTAAACAATAACATATTTAAAAACATACAGGTGCACACACATGCACAGCATACAGCACAGAGACTGTGCATATTTAATGGCAACTACATTCAAGGAGTAAAAGAAAATACTCTGCCTACTAAAACAAGGTGAATTCTATATCATCCTTTCATTTAAATTTTGGAGAACTACCATATATAAGTTCATTATATTATAACCATATTCTTTACCTAACTACTCTCTACAAGTATTGAATTTATATTTTTTAATCACAGTATTGTACTTTAAAGTATATTATAGTATTTAGACTTCCAACTTTATTTGCCAGTTCAGTTTTCACAACAGTACCTCACTGTGCATACAGAAAATATGAGTCCTAGAAGACAACTATCAAAATAGGATCTGGAATGTTCCTTAAAAGCCCTTGTGGTAAAGACTCAGTCCACATCTCGTTGGCTCTACTGGACTATTGTCAGGTGGAGAAAACATCTAAGAAAAAGGCATGATGGGAAGTCTGGAGTGTTGGGGTATGCTGTACAATAAGATTTTAGGATACTGGTCTCTTCCCTTTTTCCCTCACATGTAGCCATGAGATGAACAGGCTTTCTCAGCTGCACACTCCTCCCATGGTGTTCTTCCTCACCATAGGCCCCAAAACACAGACCCACCTCTGAAACTGTAAGCCCAAAGAAACTTCCGCCCATTAAGCTGATTATATTACATATTGTTTTAATAACAGGAAACTGACAGGATATATATACACACTTCTCCAAGTGCTTTTTGTTTGTTGAGAGATCTTAAAAGAAGTAATTTCCTAGTAGCAACAAGCACATCTAGTTCTTAGATGTATTATATTAGCACTCTCCAATAAAAGCAACCAGGACTCCTCCTTGGGGAAGTGGCAGGATAGAAAATATACAAAGTGAGCCTGGGCGTAAGGAAGTGCTTGAAAAACCCAAACTCATGAATGCATGTCAGAAGGACACAGAAAGGCTGGCCTGAGCTTCAGTGGTAGAGCACTTGTCGAGCATGCAGAAGGCCTTGGGTTCAATTCCTAGCACCACAAAAAAAGAGAGAGGGAAAGACAGACACAGAGGAAAAGGACCAAAGGGATACAGGACATCTGAAAATGCTTACAATGGCCAGAGCAGGAACAATTCAGCAACATAGTACTGAGTTATAGCCCAATGTGTAGGAAAAACATCTATAACTCCATACTGGTAAGAAATAAAGAGAGAAAGACAAAGACACAGAGAGAGAGAAACACACATACAAAAACAGAGAAGAGAAAGAGAGAAAATAAAGTACATACATCTCATACAGAAAAATTCCAAATAGCTATGATTTTATTCTCTATACTCAGCAACACATCACCTGTCTCCTGCCCCAACTCTAAATGTGACCTGCATACAGTGACTTCAGTAATGTACAGCACATAACGAGAGGAGAAGTGAGAACAGAAGTAACTTTATGGTTGAGAGACTCATCTCACTTAGCCATCACACTTACAGTCACTGAAAAGTCATGATAATAACACATATTCTTGAAAGTAGTATAATTTTAGAATAATTAGGTGTCATTAAAATTCTCTCATTGAAACATTAAGATAATACAGTGTTTCCTCTGCAGTGTTAGTCTAAAGAATCCATAAGTCCAACCCATTCAAGTAAAAAACATAGACAAAACACAATTGAGGGACAGTGTATTTTTTGTACACTATTATTCCAAAACTCAACTCACAATGAATTAAAGAGCTAACTCTAATACTTGAAACTCTGTGATTACTAAAAGAAAATACATGACAAACTCTTAATACATTATTATAGGTATTGATATTTTTTATGTATGCCCTCTAAGCTTGGGGAATAAAAGTTAAAAATAGATAAACTGGATCATATAAAGTTTCAAATCTTCTGCACATCTAAAAAACAAATGTATAGCTAACATACAAAATATGAGAAAATTATATACTAAATTTTTATCAGAAGAATGATCAATATCCAGAATATTGAAACCCAAGTATAAATACTACTCCTGCAAAAAAAAAAAAAAGGGAAAAAAAGTTCATCAAAAGCAAGAAAAGTCTAAGAAACTACCACAGTCCAACCTATAGAGACATCCCTATACATAATGTGGTGTCCTGAATGGAATATTAGGACAAAAAGAGGACATAAGACAGGAAAACTGAATATTTACAAATTTTAGCAAAAATCTAAAAATGTCAGTTCATTTACTGTAAAAGAAAAAAAATAAAGAAAACCTGTTACAATAAGACATTAATAAAGAGCATTCAAACCTTTTTTATAAATTTCATGTAAATATAAGACTGTTATAAAACAAAAATAAATTTAAAAATCTTATCTATATTTGCCTACTGAAAGCTTCCAACAGTGATTAAAAATATCTTGTTTCTCTGATGATTTTGTGGGAACTGCTATGGTTAGAATTTAGATGTTCCCCTAAGCTGCAGATACTCACAGGTGTGACTTTGGGGAGGTGACTGGACCATGGATATGTGATGCTGGCATTAAAAGTGAATGATGACTAAATTAGCCTATTAATGAGTTTAGCACTGTTCTGAGTGTGGTAATAGAAAGGCACACCTGGTGGTGGGTGGCACCAACCAACAGGACTATAAACAGGATGGAAGGTAAAGGGAGCCTTGCTGCTGTGGTGGCTGCTGCTGCTGCTCTGCCATCTCCTGTGTGCTCTGCTACGTACTGTTTCTTCTCTGTAATGCCCCTCTGCCAGGCTTCCCTGCTTGGAGCCAGCTGACTATGAACTTACTGTGAGCTAAAATAAACTTTGCTTCCTTTAGCTTGTGGACATCAGGAATTTCGTTTCAGCAACAAGAAAGCAACTAAGATGGTTATAATTAATTCTCCAAAGGATAACAGAGCATAAGCAACAACTATTAAAATAGTTATTATTCCAACATCTCCCACTTCCCACTCCCCCTTAGGGGAGTTACTCCTGGGAACCATGCTTACCCCTGGGAACCACCTCTCTATTTTATTCCTGTGATTTTCACATTCCACATATAAGACCAGTATTTACATTTCCACATGATGCTTATTATACTTAGCTTAATGTCCTCCATTTTTATCCATGTGATCACAAATGATGACATTCCTTCTATTTTTTATAGCCAAATAAGATTCCAAAGGCGTGTGTGTGTGTGTGTGCGTGTGTGTGTGTGTGTGTGTGTGTGGGGGTGTGTGGTGTATGCACTGCATTTGCTTTTCTTATTTTAGCCAGGGATTGGGAAAAGTAAAAATCAAGATATATCATGTCTAGGTACAAATCCTCAATGAGGAATGTGATCATAATGTATTCCTAAAATGTATCAACACACTCTATTTATTAAAAAATAAATAAATTGCAGTTTTTCCATTGAATTTTCTTTATCCATTCCTTTGCCAGTGGTCATTTAGGTTGACATGTATATATTCTACTATAAATTTTTTACAATATTACAATATTGTGATTACAATCACAAACATGGGAATGTGAATGATCTCTCTGACATATTAATTCCATTACACAGAGGTGGGATTATTGGATCAGAAGGTAATTATCTTCTTCATTTCTTAAAGAACCTCCATACTGTTTCCTATATTAGTGAACCAAGTTGCTTTCCCAGCAACAGTGTATAATAAGAATTCCCTTTGCTCCACATCCTCACTAATACGTATCTTTTATCTTTTGGACAATAGCCATTCTAAGAGGTATAAAGTGAGAACACATTATAGTTTTGATTTACATTTTCATAATGATAAATTCTATTTAATATTTCTTATTTTTTAAAGTTTCTCTTTATTAGTATATTTTTGTGATACATAATAGCTGTACACATCTTGGGGAAACAGGTATGTATTCATATCACTTCTTTGTACCTTTTACATATACATATTATGATCACATTTAACATTAAAAATTTGTACCTGTATATGACAAAACTTGATTCTCATATTTTCCCTTTCCCTCATCCACCCTACCTTAATCAGTTTTTCTTCTCCTTTCTCTTTCTACTTGCCAAGCAACCCAGGCCCTCTTGCCATTTCCTTTCTATTACTTTGAGAAATGTCTACTCTTCCATCTGACTGTATTTAAAAGGTCATGTGATTTCTTGCTCTTGAATTGTTTAGATTCTTTATATATTTTGGATTTTAATCCCATCTCCAATGTATAATTTTAGAAGGTTTTCTCCCATTATTTAGACTGACATTTCCTCTGTTGATTGCTTATTTTGTTATGCAGAAGCCTATTTATTTGATACAACCTCTGATTATTTTTGCTAAACCCCACTTTGGAAGACATGCACCAATGAAGAGGAAAATCAATGAATTGGATATTGTAAAAAATAAGATTTCAAAATAGTTTTTGTAATTGGTCAGGAAGACACAGAGGCATTTTTTCTCCTATCTTATCTGATTTCCCTTTTCTATCATTCTTTTTTTGGATTTATGCAAAAATAAGTTAGAACTCTGTGAATAGTTGGCAGTGGAAAGCAGTGGTTAAAACACAATGGGAAGGACAAGGGGGAGTCTGAGATTTAAACACGTACAGAGGAAAAGCCTGCAAAGTGGACAAGCCACGTAAGATAGACAAGCTGCTCATGTGTGCCAAAGCTTCCACCAATTCCAAACTCTAGAACTTAAACTGTGCTTTTAACAAGACCACACTTATTACCAACTCCAGCACTGTCTATGGGACTTTTCTCAACTTGGTCAGAAATTCAGAGGGTCTAGGAAGCTTTTTTTCCCTACCTTAGAACTAAGCAAAAGAGAGAAGGAATTTGATGAAAAAAACCTTAACTCACAATGTTGCAGAATGAAAGCGTCTCCCTCAATGAATGGTGTGTCAAGTTGAAGAAGGGAAGTGGAATAAAATTAAAATAGTAATTAAACAGGAGACTTGAAAAACTAAACTTTGCAGTCTAATCACTTTAAGAATTGTGGCTGATTCAGATCTCACTATGCAATTTTTCTCATCCCTTAAAGACAGCAAACAAAGCAGGGGGGAGAGAGCCTCAGGCTTCCAAATAGCAGGTTTCATACACTAAGAACCATAATGCATACAACACCTGACAGTAACCTACTGTGCATTTCAGAGCATCAGCAACAAGGAGCAAGGGAATACAAGCAAATGCATCACCCCAGGCTCACCAGTTTGGAAAATCATTTGTTAATTCCAGCTCAGCAAGCTGTTCTGGTGCCTAAAGAATATGCAAACTCTAAATATCAATGAAAATCCAAACTGAGTGCCCTTGATCTTCATTCAAGGATCCCAGAGCAAGACTTAAAAAGTTCTTTCTTCAGATTTTCTGTAGATAATGTTGATGCCTCTGGTTTCCAGCACACATGATCATTTCAACAGCAATACTTGTTTTCATAAGATCCATCCACAAAATCATAGTACTAGTTTCTAGTTAATTATCATTTCTGACTAATTCATCAGATACATTTCCAGGGCAATTCTTCCCTGGAAATTGCTGGACAAGATGACGTCTTCACTGGGGGCAGCTGACACCAATGAGTAACTGCTGTGGGGATATGTTAATATATTTGTTTCAGAGGTCAGCTTTTGGTGGAACTGACACTTCAGAGCTTCCTATTCAATCAGACTTAGGTTAAACCACAACTGAAATCTTATCTTCGTCTCCTTTCTTCCTTGTCTTATTTTAATTCTATTGCTTCTTATGTGTTGTACCTAATTTCTCAACTAATACTTCCACCAGAGTTTATGTCTCATTCTCTGCTCATACAGAAACTGATCTAAATTACCTCCAAAAGAAATAATAACAGCAGAGGCAACAAGTGCCACACACTCAATAACATCTTAGATTTTCCGAGTGTTTGTTATGGCCAGGCACTACTTTAAGTCTTGGTAATAATCATATCCTTCAAACCACAAAATCCATCAGGTAGCTTGCATTATTATACCCATTTTGTAGAGAATAAAACAAATCCTTGACTAGGAAAAAAAAAACAAACAAAAGCAAGCTCTAGTCACAAAACATGTAAGTGATGAAATAAGAAATCTAGGCATTTGGGCTACAAAATTTTAGCTTTTAACTTTGACTCAAATTCCAATCCTATTATACTTCATGCCTACAACACTTAAAATTAATCTGTATGTTGTGAAGTTTCTCAGTTTAAGGTTCCAAATTTGTACTTTTAAGCAGCTCATCCAGATTTGGCCATAGAATCTAAAGACTGAATAAAGAATTGCTGTCTGTAATACATTGTAGAACAGCTGCTGGTATACCAAGTGCTGGGGACACCACAAAGAGGAAGGAGCCCCACCACTAACTGAAGTGCTCAGACTACAGGAAATCCAAAGACTATGGACAGACTTTTGCATATTTCTGTTTTACAAACTGGATTTAAGGAAAATGCACATACTCTAGAGCTGCATTTTATATGTGGCCATGCACACTGGCTCTGAGGCCTGAAATCCTGAAATGGAAGGTAGGATATCCTCCTCCCATTCCTTTAGTCTTTCCCTGCAGTCTGCAACTTCACACATCACCTTAAGGGAGAGTCTCTCAGGAGCATTTGCTTACAATGGCCAGTTAGAAAGCAAAAGGGCAGCAAAGTCCTGCCAGAAACTTACTATGCCTTGGATAACTTCCCACATAAATAAAGTTTGGACTCCTTTAAAGAAAAGATGACCTTGGCTTGTTGAGACTGACAGTGATCTTCCCACCAAACCACAACTTTCTCTGCCCTGTAGTTTCCCTTATGCAAAATTCAAGCATGTGTGGTTTTACTTCCATAATCCCCTCCCTTTTTTCAGAAAACCCACAAAAATTTTGGTTCCACTACAAGAGATTTGCCACTTAACTCAGTGGAAAATAATTAGAAAAAAATAGATACCAGGATTTATAGAGGGATAAAGATGTAACTAAAAAGGCAGGATCAGTGTAGAAATTTTGGCAACAAAACTTGGAAAGAGAAGAGAGAGAATATGAGGTTAAATTGCGGCCAGATTAAGTTATTTGAGACCAGTACTGAAAACAATGTGGGTGCATAATTCAAAACAAAACTTTATACCTTATATATTGGGTGTTATACACACAAAAAAAATCAAACTAAGTTCTTCCTGTTTTCTTATTTCAGATGATTTTTAATAGCAAAATTCTAGAGAAATTCATGATAGCTGGACTCCTCTCATCTTTGGAACCTTTGCTTGGCCAATTCCCTAAGAGGCTTACTGATTCTTTCTCAAAGCTGCATGGTGCAAAGTGAAAGCAAAGACTTAGATTTAAGCCCTTGTACCTATTGGGAGCAAAGAAGTGGTGGTATATGCAATAGTTTCTGATGTCTATACTTGGTGTAAGCGTGCATTGTACAGGTATCTACATTATCCTGCATCTTAGAGGCCTAGGAAGTGCTAATAGCAGGACAAAGAAAAATGGAGTCAACTTCTGCGCTATAAAATTTCAATGAAACCCCCAAAGTATTAGATGTTTAAGAGATATGCTAGTGCAGAAAGGGAAGCAAAATCTGGCAATAAAATGAAGCAACCTCTATAAACAGAGTAGGTATTCATCCAGCAGGTTATGTCACACTTATCACGCCATGAAAACATGCCTGTATAGATTGCAAATAGATGGTGCTCTCATCTCCCTGTGTTCTTTATCTTCTTTCCACAGACCACAAGAATCACAGGCCTTCCTGGGACCCGGCAAGAAGAAGACTGACAGAGAAGTCAGCTCAGCCAGCATCTATTCCGCATCTATATGGTGGATTACCACATGACAGCAAGATTGTGAAACTCTGTTAGCAGAGAAGAGCTGCAGAATGGAAGAGAGTAGAGAGGCAATATAGCCTTTTTAAAAAGAAAATATTTCTGAGGAAATCCTGATTTCATTTAAATTTAAAATTTCTCAACTATGGGGCCAGGAATTTAGCTCAGTGGTTCTGGCGCCTATCTTGCAAATGCAAAGACCTGGTTGATCCCCCCACCCCAACCACATACAATAGTGGGTGTGAAGACTCACCCCCAGTAGCAATCAGTACCACACACCACAGTGCTGGTCCTTGTGGCTCACACCTGTAATCCCAGCACTTGGGAGGCAGAGGCAGGAAGTTTGCTGTGATGTGAGTTTGAGGCTGAGTTCAGGGCCAGCCTGAACTACAAAGCGAGACCCTGTCCTAAAAAAATAAAATTTCTTTCCTGTTATGAGACTTTCAGGAATTTAATATTTAAGGTTGGAAAGACAAGTTTCTACTTCAAAACTTGTTGACTTGAGGAAAAAGAACCTGTTACTCACGTAAACTGTTAATGTATTAGGCCAGACACCATCATAGTTTTAATCAACATCACATTTAATGAAGCCCAGGTATGCCCCTGCCTCCTTTTTGGTACTGACAATGCACCTCTAATAAATATCTACCTCTACTTCTCCAGAATGTGTGAATTCTTGCAATCTTACGGCAATCCTTCCTTCTCTAGGGTGACTTAAACTTTTAAAAAGTTCTCTCGCTGTGAAAATCTCTCACAGGACATAGTTCCTCGGAGACTAGCTGTCCATCAGCCCTTTCTCCTTTATTTTCTGCAGGTAGCACTCTGTTGTAACTTTTGGATATAGGTGATTCCTTGGGCACAAAACAGTATACACCTGCAGTGAGGAGGCCTAGGCACATAAGCTTTTTGAGTTACAAAGAGGGACAAACAACAAAAAATATGAGTATGTTCCAATATTTGGTTGATGTTCTTCCTATTCTTTTAGAAAAATTTCTCTTATATATGATCTAGATATACAAAAAGAGACCTAGTTAGAAAAAGACAAAGAAAAACAATAAATGAAAAAGAGTGTAAAGAATGGAAAAATGAAAGAAGCAGGGGTTTCCCTTGATATCCCAGTTAAGTCACAGCTCAGGGAGGTATTCATATGACCATAGTGAATAGCCCCTCTGTTTCTGGCTAAAGAATTCAACTCCATTTTATATTCATATATTTTGTTTTACAAGGGACCGTTATTCTTACAGACTTTTAGTATCCACATTAAGACTCTTCTCAAATCCCAGCACCAGTGCACGATCTTTCTAATAAATTGCCTTCTTCTCAGTAATACCTTGTTTAGTCTTTATTTTCTAAAACTACTCTTTGGAGATGAGACAGTAGAATTTTAAAAGATATTACAAAATTAAAATTTCTGCCAGTTGCAGTTTCTAGGAAGTAAAGCTGATCCTCATCAAATTATGCTAATTTACTGTACAGTGTTTAATTAAATCTTACCCCAGGCAATCCACTTCCAGGGTTTATTTTTACAGCTTAGAACTTTCAAACATAAAAATGCCTTTCAATTTAAATTAAAAAAAAAAAAACTTCTCACTAAAGTTCATTAGGGGAAAAAATTACTTTATATCCTGTACTTCCTCAAGCCTAAATTCTCTTCTCAATCACATACTTTGTCTCTTTCTCTTTTGAGGAAAAAAAAAGTCTCTGAGAAATTGTTTCCTTTACTTTGAATAGTACATAAAATATTTCTCTATTATCCATGGCAGATCTATTCCAAGACCCAAAGTGCGTACTAGGAACCATGATAACCAGATGCTATATATCAACACATATATAAGATAGACAGAGAATATATATACAAACACTCATGATAAAATCTAATTTGTAAATCAGGTTCAATAAGAGATTAATAGTAACTAATAGAATAGTTATAGCAATATACTATAATAATAATAAAAATAACATCCATATACTGTGATATCAATATAGTATCTTCCATCACCAAGGATCTTAATATGTTGTACTACATTTTAGGTCCATGGATGGTCAAAGTGGCTGTTACAGTAAATTTCTCTCCAAAATGGCAGCTTTCTTGAACTTAGACACTTCACAGGCAGATTATATTCAAGTACAAAAGCACAATGGCCTGAGGAGAAGATGAGGTCTCTTTCATCCATGAAGTGACAATTATGTCCTGTGCCACAAATGCACACATGGTATTAGTGACACACCTTTAGGTTCATGTTCATTGGGAAAGGACAAGCCACCAATAGCCCACGTCTCTATGAAAGGCTTGATTTGGAATGAAGGTTCTCTCTAGTCCTCCTCACACACCTACACAGGTTTCCAAATTAATCATCTGTCAGTGGGCAGCTAAAGAATTGTGCTTTCTAAATCTTTCTCTGTAGGAAACCATTCCACTGCCACCATTTCAGCAGCATATGCTGCTGAACCATCAAGCATGAATATGAAACTGGCACCAGCCTTCCTGAAAGCCTGTCATAATTTTTGCTTTATCTGGGTATTTTTTTTGAAATATTAACACATGTCCAAAAATCTTAATAAGTGGGCCAGTAACTTCACTTCCAGAACAACTCCATAACATCTTTATAACTTTCTATCACTTCCTGGATTTAAATGAAAACACTGATTAAGCATTTTTTTTCTAACATACAAAATTCAGAGGTGACACAGAATCACACAGTGTTGGTCTTTTCTCATCAAATTCTTTTGTAACAAGATATTCTTTTACTGTTTGCTATGCACCTTCTGCCTGTTCCAATTTAAATCTCAGACAGTAGAACAATCTTTCGCATATCAAATCACTCAACCTCTCTGCAGCTTCCAAAGTGACCCCAAAGACTCTACCTCCTAGTGTTGTCATTTCACAGAGACCATCTGGTTGGCTACAATGGACAGTGAGGTTTTCCTAACTCAGGGGTGACAGCACAGGCTTATTCACATATACAAAACCACAGAGACAAAGGTGACTGCTTAGTTCAGGAAAACGATCTGAAATAGAAGTCACACACGTAACTATGTGACAGGTCAAGCAGGAAATAGAGTTTATTTGGCACATGCTATTTAAAAACATGAATTCAGTTTCAAATGTGTAAATTTCACATGAAATTGAGATTATTTTTTTCTCTTGAAACTGCAATTACTGCTAGATATGACATATCTATTCTTACTCAGCCCTGTTCCTTCAGAATTACTAAATTTGCAATGTCTGAGCTAAGATCATGTTAGAAGGGTTCCAGAAGTTTGATCAGGTGCAACATCATAAACAGAAGAAATGAATACACTCCAAAAGATCAGACAGATAGGTGTATGAGGAGAGAGTAAAGCCAGACAGAAGTACCAAGAAGACTCTGAAGTCTCAATCCTTGCAGAAAAATTCAGGACATGAGAGAGAGAAGGCCCATTCCAAGAAGGCTAGCCAAAAACAGCAACTTTTGATAGCAAATTCTACCATAGAACTGGACCATTACAAGACAGGAGAAACATACCAGACTCAGAGATTCTGCCTTAGTGAAGCATTTCCGTGGGTGAGGCTGATTGACAGGGCAGTATCCTCAGAAAGGGGCGTTGATGCTTCTTTCTCACCCACAGAGTGGATAAGAGCAGAGTTCCATTCCTCAGAGTAGATGGCCCAATATAAAGGTTGGAGCAAGGTCTACACATGGTCTTCAAGTGCAGCAACTCAAACTTGGATTCCAAGTCATTTGTCAATTTCCCTCAGAATTAAGGAATTGTGCATCTTGTTTCTTTTGTAAATATCATAGTGTAACAGATTCTCAGACATTTTGAAAGTCATGAGAAGTCCAGAAGTTGTGGAATAATTACCAAAGAGCTTGTATTCCAAACAGGAGAGTTCTATTTGCATGGTTTTTTTAAGAAGAAATTACCATAGCCCTTTGTCTCCACAGCTTCCATATCATTGGATCAACTGTCAATCAAAATTATTTGTAAAAAGTTGGTGGTTATAGTGAACACAAAGGCTCTCCTCCCTTGTTATTGTCTTAAACAATATATGTCATTCACAATCCACTATGTATTATAATACATCTAGAGATGATTTAATAGATGTGGAACAATATTTATTAACTATATGTAAATAATACCCCATTTTATACAAGAGATTTGAGAATCCTCAATTTTTTGGTATATGTGGGTCCTTAAAACAAATGTCCCAAGAATACCAATGGAAAGCTGTATTTTTCACCTAAAACTTTCTTTGCCTACCATTTTCACCTTTTGTCATCTTATTTCTTAAGCATTGCCTGCTCAGGTTCAAGGAAGGATCAGTTTCCTCCTAGTAAACCTATGAGTACTTGAATTTGCAGAAGTGAATTTCTAATGCTTGGTATAATCTTCCACATCTATAGTGATTAGCTGATGATACCTTTCATCTGCTTGCACCACCAAATGTCCACAGAGGGGTATAATTTGTTCTCAACTAGCAAAGTGCTACAAGAAGTTGAGTTACTTCTGGTTCAACAGTGGAGGTGCTAGAGACTTCGCGATAATTATACATAAATAAAGCAGCTGTAGCAGCCCCCTGGGTGCCCACTGTGAGGTTTCAGCAATGGAGATTAGTTCTCAGTCTCAATGGTGCCCACATCAGAGTTAGTTTCAAGTGGCAAAAGCAGAGTATGCTAAACCCTCAGTAAGGAGGCATGCAACATCCTAAGTGCCAAAGCCAAACTCCTCCTGGGAAACCTGTGGCCTGTAATTTTGATCGTGACTTGAAGCACCAGGAGAGTATGAGGAACTGAATGTTTTGATGAGTTTCACTATTGGAGGAAATGGCTCCGTGATTCTCACTGTGGCTGTAAGAAGTATGAAGACCCTTTAAAAGCTTTCACTAGATTTATAATTATCAGTGACCCTTTTATCCAGCCCTTACTCAATGCTGGAAGTGTCCAGAGTAATAGGAATATAGGCCTTTGGATTTTTTCTTTCATTGTTCTTGAAATCTGTAATAAATCAGTTGACCATTAATTTTAAAAATGAATCCAGCTAAATTCTTCAAGTCATGGTTCAAGCCAGTTTATTCATGAACTCATCAAATAAGAGCTCAGTGTTTTCTGTGGAAAAACTGCAAAATTCAGCCAGCAAGGTTCTCCATTTCTGGTTCCTCTCCCAAGGAAGGGTGCTTGGGAATGCAAGAATGTCTGCTCTTGAGAGATAACTTGATTTACTCTCCATGAAGAAAAATGTCCTAGAATTTTAGGGAAGCCCTTGTTTTCTGACTTAGTGCATATAATCTCTTCTTTGAGCCTTCCAAGTGACCAAATATGTCTACCTCATTTATGAGTCAATTTCCAGTGCAATTTACTTCCAAATCACAAGTATGAGTGAAATTTCATAACAAATATACACCAAGGGTCCATGAGCTGATCCTACAGACATGAGTAAGCCTCTTTTGTCCAGTCCATCTGGGGTAGATTAGGCAGAGATTTCTAGGAATAAAGTTGGTCTGAAGTTTAAGTGAGAAAGCATAAGAGAAGAAGAATGAAGTTAAGAAGTACTTCATTTTATTCAGTGCCACAAGAAAGGAGATTATGATTACTACCATCACGTATAAAATCTCCTAACATAGCTGTTTGTAAAATACTGAGCTTAGTTTTCACCTTTCTCAGGACCAAATAGAATCTTACAAATACAGATGGCCTTTCAATATTTGTAGATCCCCTGTAGAAGTCCAACAAACTGCACATGAAAAATGTTGATTACAAAACTCACACTGGTACTGAACATCAGTAGAGCTTTTTGTCACTATTGTCTAAAAAATATAACCTTCTAGACAGAATTTAAAATGTGTTTTACTTTATGGCTAGATGTCCCCCCAAAACTTCATGTGGCCATCGGCTATTCTGGAGATCACTGACTCTGGAATGTGTGGTGCTAGGATTAAAAGTGTGTGATTACTAAACCAATACATGTCAGGGATTGGTTTGGTCTAATCCTAAAAGACCGAACAAGATAAAAAGGGGAGAAAGATGCTATTAAGTACTTTCTCTTGCTGTTTTTGATGGTTTATACACACCATGTTGTTTCTCCTCTGTGGGGTCTCTACAAATCATAAATGAAACAAACTCTTCCTAACTTTGGATGTCAAGCATTTTGTCTCAGCAATAACAGAAAAGTAACACATATTGTTGTAGGTATTATAACATATCTAGATTTGATTTTAAGTAAACAGGAGTTTGTGGGTTAATGATACATAGTTAGTTCATCAGTTTTATATTAATTTTAATTTTCATTTTTATTTGTATATATTTATAGCACATAGTGATAAAAATTTACAGAATATCTGTATATTACATATCTTAATTCTTTCTACATTCACTTTCTCTGCCTTTATTCTTCCCTCCATCTCTCGGTTCCCTTCCTATTTGTAAAAGATCTGTCTCTCTTTTTTCTATCATCTATTTTTTATTTTTCTCTGTGGATTATTTATATAAGGGGTATCTCATATTTCAAAAAACATTCAATATTAAGCTGACTAGGGCAAGAGATTTAGCTCAGTGGTTCCGGCACTTGTCTTGCAAGCGCAAGGGCCCCTGTTCGATTCCCGAGCTCAATTCCTGGTAACGACATACAATACTGAGTGTGGAGACTCACCCCAGCAGCAATCAGAAACACATATCACAGTGCTGGGCGTGGTGGCTCACTCCTGTAATCCCAGCACTCAGGAGGCAAAGGCAGGAGAATTGCTGTGATGTGAGTTGGAGGCTGAGCTCAGGGCCAGCCTGAACTACAAAGCAAGACCCTGTCTCAAAAAAAAAAAAAAAAAAAAATTAAGCTGACTAATTTGCTTTAGTGACAGCATTTTATAAAAATGACTTGATCATCCTCACATTTTGGTACCCTGTTGGTTGGGTGTGTGTCTTGAAAACAATTTCCCATGGACATCTAGTGATGACTGTTATGTTTTAGATCTAAAATGTGCCCCCAAAGTCTCATGTATTCACAGGTAGGGCTTTTGGAAGGTCACTCATTGTAGGGTACTAGAAAGTAGCAGAAGATTTATTCATAATGAGTCCATGGTGAATGTGATGCTGGGAAGTAGGACTGGTTGTAGATAAGCTCCTGGGTCATGACTTAGAATGATGTATTCTTGTTCCTTCTTTTTTTCTCTACTTCCGGGCTGCCATAAGTTGAGCAGCTAACCCCTACAATACCTTTCTTTTTTATGTTTTTTTTTTTTCTTCTGGTACCAGAAATCAAACTCAGCACCTTGTGCTATCAGGCAAGTGAAGTGTGCTGAGGTACATCCCAGCACTCTGCCATAGAGTTTCATCATACCATTTCTGCCATAGAGTCAGAGAACCATGAACTGATCCCACTGAAAACTGCCACATAAATATATCTCTCCTATGTTCCAGTGACAATAAAGCTGGCTAATAATATGACTGTGGACTATTTGTGGCAGAGACTTCAACCCACATCATGGTTTTAAGGTTTCCAACTTCATTTTTATCACACTGGTTTTCAATGTATCTGGGAAAATGAATGATACAGAGCAAGAATAATTCATCTTTCTTTAAAACTCCAGCCCTTGGGATGGGAATTTAACTCAGTGGTTCCAGCACTTGTCTTATAAGCACAAGGGCTGGGGTTCAATCCCCCAACATATAACAATGCTGGGTGTGGAGACTCGTGCCACCAGCAACCAGTACAACATACCACAGTGCCGGCCATGGTGGCTCATGCCTGTAATCCCAACACTTGGGAGGGAGAGGCAAAAGGATTGCTGTGACTTCAAGGCTGAGTTCAGAGCCAGTCTAAACTGCAAAGCACTACCCTGTACCCCCCCAAAAAAAAGAACCCTCCCACCCTTGCCAATTTACTAAACACCTATTAAAGAGATGCTACTGAACAAGGAAATGCAAATATGTGCTATAAGTACATATGTATAGAACATATAATAAATACATATATGTGTGTCACAAATATACACACACCTCTCCAATATTTGCCATCTTTAGATAACTAGGTTTACATATAATTCATTTTCTTGAATGTATCTCCAAATTTTCTATAATAAGTTCATCTTAAATGAATGATCACAAAAGTGATCATTTTAAATAAAAGAAGTTAATATAATCAACAAATGATGTTATATTTTGTATGATATATTTTACTTAAATCAGAATTATCAGTTCAAAAGAAATAAAATACAACCTAAAAGACAAACAATGTGGAATAAAAATGAACAAACTGTCACAATTTAATGTGACCATTTTCACTAAGTAAAGCACATAATTGTGAGATAGTCTCAATGCAAGTGAGTATTTTATAAACAATTTTCCATAGGTTTAAACAAACTAATATCTGCCACAAGATCCGGCTTATTATATTTTTGCTATTTTAGGATGCACTGAAAAGTGTCCTAAACTTGCAATCACAGTTCAGAAAAAGCCTTTCTGACATTTTCCATCTGTACCTCTTTGGCTGAACTTCCCAGTGTCCTCAAACTAAAGAACACAGTCACACATTGTCAATTCTTCATAGGAATATTCTATGAGTAAAGAAGAGTACATATAGAGTAGAGAAGAGTACACTATTAATTATGATTTGCATCATCACTATTAATTGTGGATGAAAAGTCACAATGTTTAAAAAAATGCTTTAAATTTATTTCATCAAAAGTGGCAAATAAATGAAACATGGTGCAAAGTGAAAGACAAACATGATTTGCTGCATTATTTATATACCACCAAACGGAGCTACACAAGGAAGTTCTATATAATATCTATAGTAAAATGGGTACAAAATTGTAGATACTTATGACAGATACCGGGTAACTACTCCCAATGCTCCATTCTTTCCACCTGCTAAGAACATGACTCTTCTTCCTACAGGTTTTATCTGATGATGATTTTCTATTACAAAAGGTTGGCTTTTGTATAAAGGAAAAGAATAGGAGCTCACAAGATTCTTCTGACTACACAGAAGAGAATAACTCCTTTGAAAATGGAAAAGAAACAACATAGAAGAAAATAAGAGTTTATGATGACCTCAAAAAGCAAAGCTCCCCATCAGTGCCAAGCGACCTGCCTGTCTTTGGGCCATATCAAGAGAGAAAAATAACTTTCGATCATATCTTAATGTCTAAATGTACTGCTGTCTTTGTTATAGCTGCTAATTCATTGTAGCCCTAATGACTACAATGTCTGATATTATAGGAAACCTAAATATCATCAGCCATATGGAAAACACTGTTGAGTTGAAGAACTGAAAATCATATTTCTGAAAAAAATGTAATTGGAAAATGCTCATAAAATGGAGATTGTCTGCCAATCTATTTATAATAGGTATATTAGGAGTCTAATTGAAAGAGAGAAAAATCTATAAAAGGAAGCTAAAGAACAAAATTTGATATTGTTATAACTGCATAACATGGATAATGTCCAAATTTGACAGAATGTCAGCAAGAATAATTACAAGAAAAATAGAAAAATTTCTTACAGAGGAATGCCAAAGTCATACATGAATGAATAGATGCCCATGTTTGGACACTTAAAGCTCTAAATGATCCAGAAAAATGGATAGTTACTGCTCAGTGAGAGATTAATATACATTTTAATTTGTATAGTGATACATAATACATATATTTATACTTATAAATATATGAGAAACCATGTGGTAACATTTTAACAAGCTCTTATTAAAATAGTAGGTTAAATTTAGCCCTAATTCTAACATTTGCCATTATTTCATAACATATTCAGCAGTATTTCTAGGATTTTGCTCTGAGAGTAATGAGCATTTTTTTTCCCTCAACAAATGATTGCACTGGGTGCTTATTTATTCTTTAATGTAGCTGTGATATTCAAAGTTTTGGGTGTTGTTCAGCTTGTTTAAGGAGAAGAATGGCATTTATTGAATACAGCCTCTCACTATATGTCATAGAAAATCTGAGGAAGATAATACAAGCATAAAATAATTCACATAATTTTTCAAGCATGATAAATTAAAAATTCAAAAGCATAGAAAAATCTGCTTTTCATATTGATTTCTTTATTACTATGTGATATTTTTCTATCACATTTTTATGTGACATAATCAAAGGATAGAAGACATTTTGAGAATTCATATTTTCATCTAAACTTAACCCACTGAGCCCAAACATTTTAGAATATATTTTAGAAGCAGCAGCTGATGATACCACATTATGCCATAGGGATTCTATAAAACGTTTAGATGTCCTGAATTTTCAGGGACTTTAGGATAATTATACATATCAGAATGAGTATGTGCTTACTGTCTTGAACACAATATAAAAGGTGAGGGTGACACGAGCCCTGTGTATGAAACTGTCAGTCTAGAAAGAGGCGGATTAGTTGAATATTCCACTTAGACACAAGTAAAGATAACTCTAGACTTAGGAGTAATACTTCATGTATTTGTTTGGTAGGTCTAGAAAACTCTGGAGTAATAGTTTATCTCAAGCAATTGACGATCGACCCTCACAGAGTTTGGTTCTTTGAAGTATCCTTCTATTCCCTGCATTTTGTGTTTTAGAAAAATGTTTGAAAGGAGACCATCAAACTTTAATAAACAAGTCTCCCTTTGCCAAGACAATACTTGATGTTTAGGACAAATAGTATTTGCTCAAAGTCTCAAGTCTTGGCTCTTCCCCATAACCTGTGTTAAGTGCCCTAGTACATGCATCTCTGTAGCCTTCCCTAGTTTTATCACTGGTTTAATATTCTTTTTTTTTAATCCAAATCTTTATTGGTACATTATATATACACATCATAGTCACTTTCAACATTGAGAATTTGTGCCAGTATATGATATGACATGATTTGATTCTTATTTTTTCCCATTCCCCTACCCACCCCATGACCCCCTGACCCTTATATACATAGGATTTTCCTTTTTTATTACCATTACATTAGTTTTCCACTCTTTACTATTCTTAAGGCAACTTCCCATTTACTTATTTGTAAATTCCCTTTAATCATGGATAATGGAGCTATTTAAATTTTGTACTGCTTTGTGCCCAGGAATTAACCCTGTTCCTGGGGGGGGGGGGGGGAAGGCATCCAATTTTCAAAAGATTGAATAAATGAATAAAGGCCAAAGACAGGAAAGTCTGCAACTGATCCACCATTTCTCTGCCTTCACTCTAAAATCACACCTCAATTTTGCACTGAGGGGAGAGAAACAGATAATTTATCACCATTTTCCCACTAAGTTTCATGATTCTCTGAAAACCAGTTACTACCTCTGAAGGCAGATCCTAAACTGGCACACTGTTTTCGTTATATTTCTCAATCTTGTTTCAGACATTTTGGATACTAAGAGGAAAATTTCTCCAAAGGCCAATTTATTCTGTATGAGTCATAACAAAAAGTTTTATTTTCTTGGCTTTATTTGAAGCTCTATAAGGTAGATTCTATAAATAATGAATGAAAAGGACTGTTAAGTACATTATGTATATATGGATAGACCACAATTTAGTTTTACATTCTGCTTAGATGTTATAATAGCCGATGTAAAAGCAAATTTCCAAGCATTTAACTTCCTGAGACTAATTAGGATGCTAATGAAAAGTCAGGTGAGTTTAGCAGCATGTGTGAACCATGAGTATAAGTATCATTTTTTTTTTTTAATCTACCAGTTGGGTCCACCAAAGATGGCAAATCAGATTCATCAAGGAAATGTACTAGGATTCAAATGCTGAGAGTTTCCTTTGGCTCAGTCACAGGCTAAGATCATAAACTTGAACTGCTCATCCAATTTCCCCATTATAAAATGTACAGACTATTTCTTCTTTATATTCCAAACACTTTGTCGCCCAACTGTGGTCCCCATCTGGCTATAGCATTCTCTGTATCAGCCCTGATTTTCTGGTTGATGATTCCACTATGGAAACTGTTTTTGAGCAAAATGTTACAGAAAATAAGTTCAGCAGCTGAAGAAGTCTGTTCTAAAATACCCTGTTTTAACTTGTCAAAAATCTAAATATCTAAAAAAAAATCCAAAAAATGTGAAAATGCAATTTCAACTGTCTAAGAAAAACCAAGATAATTAAAAAGTTTAAAATATAGTTGGGAAGTATTTAGTTCAAAATGCAACTTAATTTTGTGGAGAGGTAGAGTAGACACAAAAGAATGACATTTATACTCAGCTTTAATATTAACATCTTATTGTATTCCTAACTTACTGCACAATTTCTATCAACCACAAAGCTACCGGCATCAGAGAGATGTGAATATTTGCTAACTTTGCCAGGTCAAATATTATATTTTAGTGATACTTTAAAGTACATTTACAAAAGGACCCTAAGAAAGAGATTATATTGCAGTGCACTTGAGATGATTGAAAACATCCAATACATGAGAGCCATGTTGGTAGAAGAGACTCCTGAAAACTGAGGTCATGTGCTCAGATGCAGAGAAGAGTGAAAACTATGACAATTACCCACGTCTCGCCAGAGAAGAGAAACATCTTAACATCTGTATCTATGCACTGAACCAAATGCTTATTGTTATTTTGTTCCCTTGCTCCCTTTCTTTCTCCCTCTCTCTGGTTATATGTAGGATTGTTCAAACATCCTATTTTACTAAACTTGTGCTAAAACAAATTTAAAAATCTGACATTTCAAGTATTTTCCTTTAGGGAAGGGAATGAAAGTGGCAGGATCTGGTTTCCTTTATTTCCTGGTAATTGTGAGACTTTGGAAGTTCTGAGTTGACAAGACAAATGGGAGGCAGATTTGAGGAACAAGAGATTTGTTTAGATGCCTGGGGCATCGGTCATGGGAGATTTAGGTGACAAGCAAGGGCTTTTAAGTTAGGCTGACATCCCAACCTCTATTTCTCCATTTTTAAGCCTCCTTGACAATATCGGAATAATGGTACCAAGAAGCTGTACAGCAGTGACTAGTCACATTACACACCAACAAAAGCAAAGCACTTAACACAGCACTCAACAACAGACATGGCAGACTTAGTAGCCAGGGCTGCTGGTCTGAGTTACCTAAGGACAAGCTCTACTATCTTAAAGGGCAAATATGAAAACCAGGTTAATGGAAGACATCTGGCAGCCCATTACTCTTAAAAGGCCTGTGTCCTCTTGTTTATAATGATAAAAAATAATACTATCATTTTACTTGCTGCATGTACTTTTAATATTTTTCATTGCAAAAGTTTAGTTACTTTATTCCTCACCAATTTGCTGTTTCTTGTGATCTGCATAAAGTTTAATTTGTCATTGTTTTCCAAATGGGAAACAATGTTTATGATTAGTAATAATTTCTGAACATTAACTTGCCAGCTCTAACATTTCTGAGTCTTATGACCTTCATACAGCCATGGTAGGCCTCCTTTGTAAAGAGGCTTATCATCATCATCTCCATCCACCTCCTTTATCCACAGGTTAAGGTGATATTTACACATAAGACTATCTGTGTAGTACCGGAGTGAACTAATGAAACAAATCCAATAGAAACAACCTCAAAGTCTACCTTAGACTCTTCATTTTTCTCAGATCTTATTAGTAAGTATGTCTTATTAAAGCAGAACATCCTGGGGGAGGTCAGAGAATAATAAGCCACTATACCTATTCATAGAAAGAAGACAGGCAAGGGTACTAAGACCCAGCTGGCTATAAGCCTTGCCTAGGAGAGTAATGCTCTGTCCGTGAAAACGTTCCTTCTCTGCAAAGGTGAAAGTCGCAGGATTCAGGGGCTCTTTCCAGACTAGTACCCATCCTCTAGTAGCCCTTCTCAGGGTGTGAAGAAGGGCCCCACAAGTCACCTCCACTGGCTCTGTGGAGACTGCAGTGGCTTTCATCAGAGTTATGAAAGTGAAACAAGGCCAGATATCCTTTCAGGGCCAAAATAGTTCGGAAACAAAAATACGCTGTGTGGCAAACCCACCAAAGCCAAGGCAGCTGAATAAGCACCCAGCTCACAGCACAGGAAACCAGGCTGCCCTGTAAATAAAATTAGTGTAATGAGACTCTGTCGCCATCCCACGTCTGAGCTGAAAACTGATTTCTGCCAAGCTCTCTATCCAATCAGATAATCACAACTCTAAATAAGTATAGTACTTTTAGCTACAGACTTTCCAATTGAAATTCGGAGTAATCACGCACTAAAATCATTTCTGTATGATCAAACTCCCAAAAACTCTTGTGCAGAGTAGACCTCTCCCACCCTATGCTTTTAGGAGCTACTTATCTACACCAAACTGAATTCTAACTGAGGAATAGCATATGTTTAAAGGAGATAGTGAAGAAAAAGAAATAGGGAGGCCTTTGTTGTTTAAAGTACTTTTCCTATGGTCCCCAAACTAATAAAGAAAAATGATTTAGATATCATCTCTGGCTCCTTTCCACTAGGATGTCCAACAAAAGTGGCTCTCAAAGAATTTATCCAGGAGGAAAGCAGATTCACTCATATAAACAAGAAGAGGGTAGAAAATTGTTACAGATATGTCACAGCCATATCTCAATAAGCTTGGCTGTGTATTTAGATATTTTGTTGGATTAATACATTGCACTCAGTAACCTCACTGTCTCCTGTGGCCTGTGCAGTGAGCAAGACAAAAGCAATCAGCAGGAGATAGAGATATTGTATATGCTCCTTGGTGCTGAAATCAATACCTAATCCTGCATAGCTGGAACAAATAAAAAGGTGGGGAATGTAGTCTAACTAAAGAATGCTTCTTATAATATTTGCATCAAAAACTTTTAATAAACTCAGCCATGGTAGTCAACATCGCATAAAAATACAACGGTTTAGCTGCATGAACCTTTCTAGCTTGATTAATTTGTCCCTGTGCCAGGTACTCTCAGGATGTGCTTTTATGCCCCAAGTGCCTCATGGGATGGCAGTCTTCTCTCTCTCTCTGGCTACTGTCCATGAGAACTGGGTCAGGAGTCTCCCCACTGCGGGTTCCATGAATGGTCCCACACACTGGCTATCTTAGATGATGTGTGAAAACACTTTCAGGAATACAGAGAGGATTATGGGGTTTGACGTAGTTTAAACTCATCTGAATATAACACTGTAAAAAATAAACATATCCACAAAAATAAATTTGGGAAGCAATCCTCAGTGTTCAGAGATAAAATCTGTAAATAGAATGGATAAAATGAATGATTAGAAAGGAAAGAATAAGATTTTTCATATATAACTGATAGAAAAACTAAACATATATATAAAAAGGAGTATGAAGTATTTGCTTCTGGCTGAAGTAGGAGAAGAGGAAGAGTGAAATGCAATCACTGATTCTTATATATTCAAAATAAATCTATCAATTTTGATGTGACATGTACTGGTAAAAGTCTTTACTCTGAATCACCTCAGATAAATAACTTTAGCTCTCTAAATATCTGACAGAATAGGAGTGTTGTGTATCTAATAGGATTTTTATGAAGATTAAATGAAATAAAGCCCATAAAGTGACCATAAGTACATCCCACAAAGAGAAAATATTCAATAAATGTGCTTATAATTATAATACTAATGTAGATCATAAATTCACCAAAGAACATTACCAATATCCCTAAGATTGAACATGTGTATTGACAGTATTCCTTTGACGTAAAATGAGAATTAAATTCAAACATGTCTTTTTCTTTTTTTTTTTTTAGGTTTTTTGAGACAGGGTCTCGCTTTGTGGTTCAGGCTGGCCCCGAGCTCAGCCTCAAACTCACATCACAGCAATCCTCCTGCCTCTGCCTCCTGAGTGCTGGGATTACAGGCGTGAGCCACCACTCCTGGCACTGTGGTATGTGGTACTGGTTGCTGCTGGGGTGAGTCTCCATGCCCAGTATGGTATGTGGTTAACCAGGGATCGAACCCAGGTCCTTGCGCTAGCAAGACAGGCGCCAGAACCACTGGGCTAAATCCCCGGCCCCAAACATGTCTTTTTCTAGTTACATAAAGATATAACTGCAATGACACAAAATTTTGGTTCACTGTTAAAGTTTATTTTGGGGGAGTTAAACAGAAAGACATTTTTGAAGAATGACAGCCTTATAATCATAAATAGAGGTAGAACACAATACATATATACAGCACGGGTAATATCAGTGTCAGCTAAGGCCTGTCAAAAGATGGCAAGCCAAATGCAATTAGTCCCATCCCAAAAGCCCTGGTTACTACATCTTCACTAAGACACTTTGTAATGTAAGGACATTAAGATTTTGAAAAGTTCGTTTTTGCAGTTAAAAGGGAAGCACAAACGGAATTTATAAGTTTCAACATATTAGACTACTGAGAAGCCTTTAGATTACCTAATTCAATTTCCCTTCCATGTAAAATTCCTACACAGAGCATTTTCACTCACACATCTGAGCACTAAAAGTCACAGGAGTTCATTACCTCATAGGACTTTATATTCCAATTTCACACAGTTCTACTTAAAAAGTCCTTCATGCTGAATTGAACTCTCTATCATGGTAACAATTCCTACACCTGCTAGAACAATCTCAGATTAATCTATATTCCTTTTTGCATAAAAACACACTAAATACATACTGTTATTAAGTTCCCCTCCCAAAATTTTTCCATAAGCCAAATATTCCCAGTAACATCAAATATTTTTCTGTTGTTTTGGTTTTATGTAAAATTTCCTCTGATACTCATCCTGTATGAATGTTACACCTGCTCTGCATCTCACTTGAGTATGAACTGAGTCTAGGACAGGACCTTCAGTTCCTTTTGATTTCATATTAACACACTAAAAAGGGGTCCAAAACCATGGTAACTATTTAATAGCCATGTCACTGTGCTCCTCCGCAGGAGATTTGATTTGTTTAAAATACTGCTTACAATTTTTGCTGAGTCCCCTTATTTTTTATTTTGAATTTACTCACATTAAATAAAGTCATCTTTATTTCAGCTGTTTGTCCCAACCAATTTAATGCATCTGCCATTCTTTATTTATTGCACAATCCAGTTTTCTGGTATTTTGCTACATTTTTCATTCACAGCCAAATTGCAGACTGATGTTAAAAAGGGGACAAGAACAGAAGCTCAGCCTGAGGGCTGAGGATTCCCACAATGCTTATAGGATCCCAATTCTTTACTGGCAGCTCTTCAATTTTTCAGTAGGAAATCAGTAAACACTGTTAAATGTCTTGCTCAAATTAATAAAGCCCTTGACCTTTCTTAATAATCACCTTATCCAGAAGGTTAGTATCCTTTCAAAAAAAGGAATCAGACTGAATTCTAAGGATGCATTCTGAAATCTAATGGTTGCTTATTTTCTATGAACACATAAATCATGTTATTAATTTGCTTGGTTTTTTAAATTTTTTATATTTTTTCAAATTTTATCCTAATATTGATGTCACATTTCAAATCTGTCATATTCATAATGCATTTCCCTCTCCTTCTTTTCTTGTCAACTGTGGATTAGATGTTTTCCCCAAGGATTCTGCTTCTTCTCTACCCAGGCTATCCTACCTCTCATGTATGATTTATCCAGGGTGCATATGAAAAATTATTTGAAGCATGTGTGTAGTCTCTTAATGTAATCATTCATTTACTAAACAGCTCTACACCCCTTGTTAACCTTTATTCTACTTTCCAGTTTGGCAAAAAATTTGGACATCCATGTCTTCCGTTAGCATTGCACATTTCATACAATGATCCTTCTGCCTTCTTATTATGGAACGAGAGCTGTAAGATTTGGAAGGGAAGATGGACCAGTCTCAACACTACAACTGGAATCCTTATACATTTTAAATTGTTATTTTAAAATTTTAAAAATTTTAAAAGTTTTGTTTCTATTTTTCAGTTAATTCTAATTCTAAAGATTATATAAGTACTCAGAAATTCCTGAAAAAAACAAAATCATATGGAAAATGAATTTTAAAGTAATTCCCTCATGTTATGGTTTAGATATGAAAACTCTCTCAAAAATCCACGGCTGTGAGGTGGGGCTTGCTTTGTGGTTGGTTGTAGGCTGGTGTCTTGACCCTGACTGAGACGGTGAGGCATGGAGACAGGACACTGACACTGGGGATGATTTCAGAGAATCACTTCCATCTTTTTTGAGCAGGGGCATTGTTTTTCTACATGCAGTCAAGGGTGAGCATAAGCCAGACTCTGGCTTATGTAACCTGTTGACTGGCTGAGACCTGAGAGTCACGACAACGGATGATCAACAGCCAATCTGAGCTTGGCCAGTCTCATGGCTCTACACTCAGAGGCGCATATGTGCAACACCCTCGTTATTGTCCTATAGTTAGCTACCAGACTGTGGTGTGGCACACTTTACTTCAATATCACCTATACTGGCTAGGGGATTGAGTCACTGGGGGAGTGACTTAGAAGGGTAGGTTCTGGTCCCCAGCTGCTTTCTTTGTTCTCTCTGCTTCAAGACTGCTGTGGGCTGAGTAGCTTACCTTCATCATGCCATTCTTACCTTGGAATCAGGCAACTATGGATTTAACTCACAGAAACCAGAAGAAAAATAAATGTCTCCTTCTTTAAAATGCGGGTGTCAATATTTTACCACAATGATGGAAAAGCTGACTAAAAGGCCTTTCAATGTATAGGCAAATATCACTAACATGTTGGCATATTTCTAATTATTTCTTTTATAAAGTTAATAAACCTATGAACATATATCTGTAAATATGGGCATATATATATATGTGTGTGTGTGTGTGTGTGTGTGTGTGTGTATGTATCTATGTATACATTAACACATGCATTTAAATACAGAAATGTACATAAATATATGATTCATATATAATTTTATAATTTTTCCCTAGAAGCATGTTCTACCAGATATCAATATCCATAAGAGAAGTATCACATCTTTTTTTCTATAATATCCACAACTAATATGTCATCAAGTTCATCAGTAGGTACTCAAAACTTACTTGACTATCATCTTTACAATGAATAAATAAGAAATACAAACTTTAATTCAATGATACTACTAAACTCTCTCTGTTCAAGCCAGACATCCCTTCAATGTTCTACTTTATGGTTTATTCAGATGTTAGAGCCAAAATAAAAGGTAAAAATTCTATAGAGAAAAAACAGACTGCTCTCAAAAAGGTTATCAATGTTTATCTAATTTTAGCCATTTGATAACAAGTAAATTAAAAATTGAACCTGGAGGACATCCTCATAAGTGAAATAAACAGGTCACAGGTGTGTCTCTGGTATGAGGAAATGAAGATGTAAATGAGTTCTAGAATGTATGTTATATATTGCGAAATAGAAAGTACTCAAAGAGAAATAGGGTGAAGAGGGAAAATAATGAGATTATAACAAAAAAGAAAGGAAATAAAGTTTATGAATATAAACTTTGGGGTGGGGGTGGTAGGGTGGGTAGTGCTATGGGAAAAATGATAATTAAGTTGTGTCATATACTGGTACAAATTCTCACTGTTCAGTGCAATTTTGATGTGTATATGTAATGTACCAATAAAGATTTCATTAAATAAAAAAAATTAAAAATTGAGATGGTAGGAAAGATTGAAGATAGAATGCTAAGAGAAATACAAAAGAAAAGAGCACCTAAGAGATAGGCAGAACACAGTGAGGTAGGAGATTCCACACTAGGAAAGGAGGAGCACTTGGTAGACACCCCCAACCTTGATACTGGGGATTGAACCCAGAATCTTCACACTGAGATATATTTCCCCCAGACTTTTTTTTCACTTTGAAACATTGTTTTAGTAAATTATCCAGTTTGGACTCAAAACTGCGATTATTCTACCTCAACCACCCATAGTGCTGAGTTTGTAGGTATATATCACCAAGTATAGCTTGGTAGACTCTTTTGAGCTGTGGAAAATATCCACAATATAACCACTTTCATGCATAAAACATACTAACACTCAGGCACACACACACACAGGCAAAGCATATAATTCTTTTCCTTTGACAAGAATACTCATCCTATCTATTTTCTCTATCATTATGAAGAAAGGGTGACTACTCAAATATTTGTTCCCTTTAATGCCAAAAGAATATTTCACCACAATAAGAAATACATTACCATACAGAAAGATGGCAAGACCCATCTTTTCAGTGATCACTGTTCCAAACTCTAAAGGATTCATAGCCTAATTTACAGAATGTTCTTTCCCCCAAGTAATTGCTATATCCATCTAATTCTGGCTGGAACAAATTCTCGTCATTCTGCTTATTCATACACCTACATGAGCAAATGTAATTTCCTTGAGATAAAGTATGCTGTCTGAATTGGTAAGGGAAAAAAAAAGAAAGAAATTGGGAAAGTAATTATTCCAAAAGATGAAGAAAAAATAGATAACAAAAGTACCCTATGCTTGCTTATTAGTTCTTTGGTACACAGCCATGTTCTGAATGAGGAACTTGTGAAAATGCAAATCTGTCTCTGCCACAGAAAGACATGTGAAACAAATTAGTCCCCCCAAATTTAAAGAGCCAATTCAAAAACAGGCATCTGAAATGAACACACACTTTTCAGATGAGGAAGTAAAAACAGCTAAGAAACATATGAAGTATGTTCAGCATTGCCGGTCATTCAAGAGATGCACATGAAAGCAGCGCTGAGATTCTATCTCCACAAAGAATGGCTGCTATCAAGAAATGAACCAAAAACAAATGCTGGCAGGGCTGCACAGAGAAAGGAACCCTCTCCACTGTTGGTGGGTGTGTTGACTGGTGTAATCACTGTGGAGAGTCCTTAGAATAATAGACTTGGAGGTCCCATTATACCCGGCTACACAAAAGAATTAAAAGTTTCATATCACATCGACATATGTGTACCCAAGTTTAATTCAGTTTGTGATGGCTAAACCTTGCAAACAGCCCAAATGCCTATCAACAGGAGACTGGATAAAGAAGATGTGGGTGTTTTTTTTTAATGGAGTATTACTCTGTCATAAAGAATGATAAATTTGAGTCATTTATACTCAAATGGATGCATCTTGAGGATATACTTGTAAGTGAAATAGAACACAGATGTATAAATACCATAGCATCTCTTCGGTATAAGAAACTGAAGGTGTAAATGGGTTCTAAAATGTATGATAGATAATGTGAAATAGGAAGAAAACATTCAAAAGAAAAAGGGAAAAGGGATAGGGGTAAGTAAAGAAAAAAAATTGATAAAAAAAATAAAAGGAAACAAAGATCATGTATATAAGTGGTGGGATTGTAGGGAGGGCAGGGGAATGGGAAAAATAAGATACAAGATGTGTTACATACCAGTACAAATTTTCAAATTCTCAATGTTGATTATGATCATAATGTATATAAAAAATGTACCCATAAAATGTACCCAATTTAAAAAAGAAAAAAGGAAAGAAATGTGAAGCAAATACTCAGTTTAGAGAACTATATACTGGTGATTTTCTTGTGAATGTAATGGTAGCTTTACACATATTTTTCTATAACCCAAGAATGATAGTGGTAAAAAATTTATTTACTAATAAATACAAGAAAGTCAATAAAGATGAAAATATGACCTTCTATTATCTGTAACATGTACTCCTTTCTGACCAGTTCCAGAAGATCTTCTCCATCTACAGAGAATACCTCATTGTATAAATACCACTAGGAAAAAAATTTATTTCAACTATAGAAACTGCTAGTCTCACTTTTTCAGCTCACTTTGCCACTATGGAGAAAACTTGTGACCTAAATTTTACCTGAGTATTCTGAGATGAACCTAACGAAGACATTAGGTCCAGAGACCTTGGGAATCATTCAATACTAGTAATAGGCAGGGTTCAAGATATCCAATGGTGAGGAGACTAACTTCTTGGCAAGATTTTGTTTGGAATATATCATGTCTTGTGTTTATCTGTCTCCCCACAGCTTCACATAATCATAGGTGGGGCTTTTTAGAGGTAACTGGATGTAGAGTGGCTGATGCTGAGATTAAGTGTGTGAGGCTGATATCAAGGTATATGACTAGTAAATAAGCTCACTGATTGTTATTGTGTTGTTCTGGGTAGGGTTAAGGGCACGCCACACTGGGTATGAACGTTCTGGGTCAAATATAAGGGACATAAAGAGGGAGAGTGTGATTGCTTGTCACTTTATGCCTTGCTGCCTTCTGCCTGCTGTGAACAATTTCTCCCCTGTCATACCCCTCTGCCATGCCACTTTGCCTTGCAGCCAGTCAAATATGGACCAAAATCTTTACAAACTGTGAGCAGAAATAAAGCTTTTTTCTTTTAACTTTGGATGCTGGGTATTTTGTCTCAGCAATGAAAGAAGCAACAAGTACAGAGTATCTAGCTTCTATTACTTCTACCTATTTTGCTAAGCTTCCAGGAAATTCATTGAGTTATGTAATATAGTTTCAGTAAGTTTCCTTTCTGCTTAAGTTTTCCACATTTAATTTCTAGTGAAACTAAGAGCCCCATTAATATAATGTTTCCACCAATGATTCTCCTCTCCCATTTCTAATGTCCAGGATTCTATTATTGTTTCTAAGCTGCACTATGGCAATTCATCTTCTTACATGCTTGATTTTGTTCTTAAGGATAGGTAGGCATGCCCTATTTGGGGGGTTTGATCTTTTCTTTTTTTTTTTTACATTTTTTAAAATCTTTATTGGTACATTAAATATACACATCATGATTGCACTAGATAATGGGGATTTGTACCAGTATAAGACACAACTTAATTCTCATTTTTTCCCATAGCCCTACCCACCCTACCACCCCCCCATATACATAAAATTTGTTTCCTTACTTTTTTGTTACAATCTCAACATTGTCCCCTTTCACCTTA
>PVIR01012418.1:0-38863 GCA_004026965.1 Petromus typicus
ACATAACAATACTGGGTGTGGAGACCCACACCCAGCAGCAACCAGTACCACATACCACAGTGCCGGGCGTGGTGGCTCACGCCTGTAATCCCAGCACTCGGGAGGCAGAGGCAGGAGGATTGTGATGTGAGTTTGAGGCTGAGCTCAGGGCCAGCCTGAACCACAAAGCGAGACCCTGTCTCAAAAAAACCTAAAAAAATAAAAAAATAAAAGGAGCTAATGATGCTGTTCATTGTAAGGTCCTGGGTTCAATCTTCACTAACCAAAACAAAACAAAACAATTTGTTAAACTGTATTAAATCTTAAACTCTTGGGTGTGCAACGTTTTATATATGAAACCAATTAGAAACTAGAAACACTAGCAGCATATCGCTAAGGCTCCCAGGGAAACATTTATATAAGAATACCTATAAAATATGGACTGGCTCCAAAAGATAAATTATAATTCATATTGGTATGATCATTGAGCCACAGAATTTCAAAACCAAAGAGAACTGGGATCCATATGTGAAAAACGCAGAACTTGTATAATCTGGACTCTAGAACAGTCAAGGCTCATTAGAACTGTCCTAAACTTGAACTGTGGCCACAATTACCATCCCAACCTACATCATGAATTAGTTCACTCTTTTTGTTCAGTAAATGTCTACTGAGGAGCTAAGCATGGTGGTGCATGCCTACAATTCCAGCACTTGGAAATTTGAGGCAGAAGGACTGCTGCGAGTTTGAGATCAGCTTGGTCTATATAATGAGCTAAAGGCCATCCTGAATGCGTAGTGAGACTGCCTCAAAAAATTTTTTTTCAGGCTAGAGATTTAGCTCAGTGGTTCCAGTGTGTCTGCCTTGCAAGCGCAAGGTCCTGAGTTCAATCCCCACCAACCACATACCATAATGCCAGGCATGGTGACTCATGCCCATTAGCAATTAGTATCACACACCACAATGTCAGGCATGGTGGCAAATGCCTGTAATCCTAGCAGTCGGAAGGCAGAGGCAGGAGGACTGCTGTGAGTTCAAGGCTTGCCTGGGCTATATAGTGAGCTCAAGGGCAGCCTGAACTACAATGCGAGACTCTGTCTCAAAAAAAAATTTTTTTTCCCAAGCTGTAGCAGTGAATTCTGCAAACACAGGCCTTGAATTGTCAGTCAGGATCTAGTAAAGGACCACAAGAAACAAGGTACTTCAACAATGGGCTAGTGAACTTGGAATGGAAAGGGGTACCAGCCAAAGTAAACAGCAGATGCAAGAGCCCAATAAGCAGGGTTAAAATCACAGTACTGAAGAAGATTCAGCCTGACCAGGATAGAATACATGAAAGGAAACACAGTGATCAAGTCCTCCAGTTAGGTAGGGGTGAATATAACAAGAGTCTTAAAAACTACTTGAAAAAGCCTAGATGAAAAAAAAATGCTAGGATCATAGCTCAGGGGTGAAGGCCCTGGGTTTAATCCCAGTACTACAAGGAAAAAAGTCTGGATCAGATATTAAAGGCCACAGGAAACCAGTGAAGGACTTGGTCACAATGTACAGAATGAAATAGAAAAGCTAGACTAAAAAAAAGAAGCTAGCTGGAGCAAGAAAAGAGCAGGAATCAACAGTCATTCAAGAAAGAAACAATGACCTGAATTGTGACAGTAGTCTTAGGGATGAAGATCTCTAGAAGGACTAAAAAGATGCTTAAAAATTAAAGCAGATGAAATAAACTGAGAGAATTCAGATTCTAAAAGAGACTCAGAAAGTTGGTGATTATCAAAACTAGCATTACATACTAAAAAGCAAGTACTCTAGATCTGCACTGTGCACCTGAAATGGCAGCAATAACCTATAGTAGTTGTGCTGCCTAATACAACATCCCTGTTGATGTGTAGCTACTGAGCAGTTTAAATGTGGTTAGTGACACTGAGGAAATAAATTTTTGTGTAATTTTAACTCATTTAAATAGCTATAAGTAGTTACTGCATCGGATAACATAGCTCTAGATTAGCCAATTAACTTAAAATATGACCATATTGCTAAGAGTATCGGAATGGGAAAATAAATCCCTCAAATTTAGTTGGAAAGATATCCAAGATAAGAAATATCTCAGTGCTCTAGGAGGCTGAGGCAGAAGGATGACAATTTCCAGCTCAACATGGGCAATTCAACAGCTTAGTGAAAACTTGTCTCAAAATTTAAAAAAATACAGAAGGAAAAGGGCTTAGGGTGTAGCTCAGTGCAAAGGCTTTGGGTTCTATCCCTAAAAGTACCGTAAGTAAATATGTCAAGGTTCTGAGTTCAATCCCCAATACTGAGAAAAAGAAAAGAAAGGCATATTTCAACTAAATATGATGGTGCACACCTGTAATCCCAGCACTCATGAAGCTGAGACAAGAGGATCTCGAGCTTAAGCCTAGCTAGCTCAATGCTGGCTTGGACTACATAGTGACATCCTGTCTCAAAAAAACCAAAAACGGGGCCAGGGATTTAGCTCAGTGGTTCTGGTGCCTACCTTGCCAGGGGCAAGGTCCCAATTTTGATCCCCAGTAACTGCATTATACAATGCCAGGCATGATGACTCATGCCCACCAGAAATCAGTACCACATACCACAGTGCCAGGCATGGTGGTTCACACCTGTAATCCGAGCACTCAGGAGGCAGAGGCAGGAGGATTGCTAAATTCGAGGCTGAGTTTAGGACCTGCCTGAACTACATAGCAGACTTTGTCTCAAAAAAAAAAAAAAGGTGCTTCCTTTGGCAGCACAAATAGAAAATCAAAACCAAACAAAAACCCCATGTTTTAGAACAATATGCATAGCAAACACATTTTTCAGTGTTATGAAATACAATAAATGTGTGCAAAGAAAATAAACTGAGGAGCTGGGGATGTAGTTCACTGATTAAACTTATCTACAATATGTGAGTCCTTGGGTTTGATCCCTAGCATGGCAAATAAATAAGCTGACCAATCATGAACTAAACAGGTTATCTTGAAGATAAAAAATTAGAGATGTCTTTCATCCTATATATTACTAATATTAGTTTCTTGTTTTAAGACAATTAATATACATTATCTTTCTTTCTGGTGGAAAAACAAGTTAAAACAATTTTTTAGGGTTAGAGGTATAGCTCAGTGGTAGAGCATGTGCTTAGCCTGTGCTAGGTTCAATTTCCAGCACCAAAAAAAAAAAAAAAAAGAAGCAATTTTCTAGTAAACCAAAAGTATCTACAAGTTGTATTTACTTCTCATAGTAGTATACCTGTAATGTAGTTACTATAAAGGTTCTCAATACAGTCAGTGGTAGGAAAATACAGAAAAAATAGAGACAATGACAGAGTCAACAAACACTGACTTCTCTTTAAGGCTCTATATAGGAAGGAGACATTCTGGAACTAAATATAACAAGGCTCTAGTTCTTAAAACAATCCATGAAACTAAGAAGATACTGTAAAGCCAGTATTATAACCAAATTATATTTTCTTGTGCCCCTGGGAAGTACATACTTATGGAACTTAAAAAAACAAACTTTGACAATACATATGTATCTGTACCAAATTTAAAATTATCTCAACAGGCGTGGTGTAACATGCCTTTACGTAATTCCTATTTGGAAGACTGAGGCAAGAGGTTCTAGTTTGAGGCTAGTCTGGGTCACTTCAAGGTTCTGTGTGAGCATAAAAATCGGGCTGGGAATGCAACTCAGGGGTAAAGTGCTCGCACTTCACACATGGGAGGCCCTGGTTCAGTCTCCAGTATCCAAACAAAACACACAAAACCATCTCATTTATCAAGTAAGACCAAAGTATGAGTTATTTCTCATAAATGAATCTTCTAGTATCAGTAATTAGAACTTAACTCTTTCAAGCATCCTTTTTATTTTGGAAGGATTTTTCTTAAAATACATCTATGCATTTGTACACTCCTAAACCAATACTGCAATTTAATCTTCACTTGACATTCCAGGGGATTATTTTGAACATCATGTATTTGCTCCAGTATTCATTACAGCAAATATCAATTACTAGGATTTAGCAGATGAGATAGGTCCTTTTTCCAAAGTACCCTAGGCTGCTATACACAGTGAACGTCTTTTATTTCTCCTTCTGTGGTGGGGATTAAAACCAGGGTCTCCCAGTATGTACTTTATCACTGAGTTACTCCCTTAGACCTTTTCTTGTTTTTTAATGTACACATAGGTTTTCTGTGTGTGTGTTTTTTTTTTTTTAACTTTATCAGGTTGTCAGTGTTCTCTACAATCTAGCTAGATGCTTATCATGACCTTTTCTAACTTGCTGTCTTTAGTTTCAGCCGGGGAAACTACATAACTGAACAAGAATTACAGGTAAAATAGTGTTGTGTGTGTAGTAGAGGCACTCTTACAAGAAACTTACATTTTATGCCAGTGGTTTTGGATGCTGAGGATTTTTTTAAAAATAAATTTTATTAGTATATGTTTGCAGTACATTAGGTTTACAATCCTTGTGTAGAGTTCTTACTAGCCTCTTCTCTTCTGCATTCCACGACATATACTATTTTTTCTCCTAGGCAAAGAACTCAGGGCCTACCACAAGCTAATCATATGCTCCATCTCTGAGCTAGCGAAGTTTTAAAAGCATTAAGAGCACTCACTCTACAACTGCAAATTAGGTGTTGCTGTCCAACACAGTGATTTCTGGTTGCCTGACTCCACCGTCCTAAAGGTAAAGACAATGGCTCAGGATCTTAAGGCCAGTTAATGAGAAACAGGTCTGCATCTGACTCCTTCGAAGAAAATTAGCACTAGCAATTGCCCCTAAAATTTAGTTTGCCCATAATATTCTCAGTTTATCTAGGTAGAAACTTAAATAGTTCAACATTTCCTGTTAGATCTGGCATAAGAGTAATATATGGCTGCATGAGTTCTAAAGTCCTCTGAGCTATATTAAATATCTTTAAAGGAGAGGATGTGAGCAACACAGGGGTTAGAGTCAACTTCTGCGTGAACGTGCGAGCACTGTCCCAGCACACCAGAAGTTCTGAAATATCCCGCAGGCTCCCACAGGCAGAGAGGCTCCCTTCACCAAAGGTCCCCGGCCCTCTCGGAGTCCGAGCACCTCTTTGGGTCTGCAGCAGTGGCCGCAGGTCCCCAGCGGAGCAACGCGCGAGCCAGGCCGTCAATCACGGTGAGCGATGGCAGCTGCGCCTCGGCCGCCCGCGGGCCGGGCAGGTGAGAGGCACCTGCAGCGGCGGGACGCTCAGGACTGTGCCGCCTCTCCTCGGCCAGGCCCAGAACGGCCGCGGCCCCGCGACCCCATCACGGTCCCGCGTGGGAGCCGCGAGGCAGGCCTGTCCGGGCGAACTCGGCGACCCGCCCGGCCCGCCCCGACGCGCCACTCACCGAAGAAGCCCTGCACGATCCCAAGCGGGTGGCTGAGCCAGTCTTCTCCGCAGGGCATCTCGCCGAGGCCCGGTCGCGGCGCTCCACCGGCTAAACGCGTCCGGCGCCGGGCTCCTCCTCAGGAGCTCGGCCGCTCCTTGCCCGCGCCCTTCCACGTCAGGCGGAGCGCGGGCCGTCCGGTCTCCCCGCGCCTCCGGGAGCAGCTGCTGCGGTAGTGAACGCCAAAGACCTACGGGTGACCAGCAAGCGCGGCGCGCGGGCCCCAACCTCCACTTCGCACAATGGCGGGAAACAGCTACCACCGACCGCGCTGGCTGCGACCTGGGTGGAGCTCAGGCGGGAGGGGCGACGGGAGCGCGCGGCGCGGCCCCGCGTAGGAGAGAGGGACGGTGGGCGGGGCCGCGACGTGCGCGGTGGCCGCCATCTTGGAGACTGGCAAAGGAAGGGCAGCCGGGAGACGCGTCTGGCCGGGAGCGGCGTGTGGTTGGGTGTCTCCAGTGAGAGGCGGAGGCAGAACTCCTGGAGTCTGGCTCTTACAAGACCTTCCTTGCTTAAAGGTTAAAAAGTGAGAGCTCAGAAGGTCCGCAGAATCAGTTCTGGGCAAAACTAGTAAATGAATTGGAATTTGGCATCTGTCCACCTCCTTTAAGTGCTTCTTTGGAGGGAGGCAGTGTCGACTCTTGGCGCGCTCTCTGAAACCCCAACGGAAGGTAACATCTGTTGAAATCCTAGGTTAGGACTTTCCCTCAGCTGATAAAATCTGCTTGAGTTTACTGTATATTTAGATAAGGGGCACTTTTAAGCTCCCAACCTCCTTGTGCTGTCATCCCAGGTACTATGGCAGAAGGACTGGTTCCTGAAGGGAGAGGAAAGGTTTATAAACTTGCCCCTGCCCCAGCCCAGCCCTTAGGTCAGGACTGAAAAACCTGATCTGCGCTACCCCCCAGGGAAACCCAGGGCTTTTTCTGTGGGTTCCTTCCGCAGCCCTTATTTGGAGTTAAGGATTCGCTGGATTTGAACTTGCGATCCTCGCAGCAGGAAGTCTCCATATCATACAGATTTGTATACCGTCGGAAGAAAGATGGGCAAGATCAACTCCATAGCAACCTTTTCCTAAGGAAGTTTAGGAAATGTTTTAATTTTGAAACTTTTCTCAGAAAACCTCAGGCTCATCAGATTGGAAAATGAATGAGATGATCAGAATGCAGTCTGGAAGGTGGAGAGCTGAAAAGCAACCACTGAGCCCGCAGGGAGGGTGCACCCTGGTGGCAGAGCCTTGGGCTAGCACGCGTGCCTACCATCGTGGAATTCCAGCACTGCAGAAAAATGAACCCAGATTTCCTGCTGAAAACCCAACTTAGGGCTACTGTAGAGCGGGAAAACCTTTCCCTCTACGTTTCTCAGTTCTCCAGATGAGACCCCTGAAAAAAGCACACATTAAGGAGGAAAGCAAACAAATATTTGAACGTCTGTATCTCATCTGTACGTGAAAGAAATTCAGGGCAAAGCAACTCAAAGTGGCTTGAATTTGGACTTCTATAACACCTTCAACAAATAATACATTTATGGAGAAATGAGGCAAAGGAAAGAACTAGGCTTCTTAGTTTTCTGTCACTGAGTCAAAATATCTGGAACCCTTAAGTCAAGGGAGGAAAGATGTATTTAGCTCACAGTTTGTAGAGGTTTCAGGCCCTAGTCAGCTGGCTGTGAGGCAGCCTGGCGTGGCAGAGGGGCACTGCAGAGGAGAAGCAGTCCACGGTGTAAAAGGACAGGCGAGGGTCAGTAGAACAGCAGCAGCTGGGTTCTTTCTGTCTCTTTATATTTTATCCAGGCTGTAAACCTGCTGATTGGTGCCGTCCACACCCAGGACGGGACACCCTTTATTCCAGCATAATAATTTTAATTCCAGTATCACGTCCTTAATGTCAGCATCACACACCCCAGATCCAGCCACCTCCCCAAAGCTCTCGTTAGGCCTGGGGGGGCCACATCCAGCTAAAATCCATAAGAGTTTTGAAAGCTGGCAAACTGTAGGAAGGTAAAGACATGGGAAACTAACTGTAGACACCATTTGTATATTGTTCAGTATATTTTTAATTTAAATCTCATGCCATCTCTAGTTTAATAAGATTCTAAAGTTGTCTCTGGTCACAGTACTTTGGCTCCTCCTACAGGGAGCTGAGGTGAGACATCTTTGAAGTTTTATATCCTGTTTTTAAGAAAACTGGGACTGTGGAGAGTGTTTCTTTTATCTTTCTTTTTTTTTTGATTAATTTAAAAAAGTTTGGTATTTTATGTACTGCAGTGTGTGGAGTACATAATAATTACACTTATGGGGAGATGGTATGTGTACATTACACATCTTAAACTCACATCTTTTTAGTTGCTTTCAGCTCAAGATAATCTTTATATGAAAGTAATGTATTTTGGGGTGACATTTTGGGTTATTTTAGGATAAAAGGAAGTTTGGATTTCTCATTGTGAATGAATTAATTGGTTTAGTAGGTCTTACATCTGGTTCTTGTGAGTTTGGTTGATCTGGGCAAGTCTGATATTACCATCACTGCATTCTTTCATTCATTTAGCAGAGGGAGAGAGTTACTGAATGGTGGAAATTCCAAATTTTAGCTTTCTGTCAATTGATATGCAAATTAAAGTTGAGAAGAAAATGTATGCTTTTAAATCATTAATTTTCAGATTTGCTTTGTCTGAATTTCATCTTAGTATCAGGTCAGCAGTGGCAAGTGTGGATGACGGAAACTACTTTTCCTTTCAGAGTTGAGGGTATGTAGATTCCCTCTGCCCCTCCATTTCTGGTGAGTGACCCCAGAGGTGCTCCGCCACTGGCCACTGCCATACATCCTCGGTCATGTATGTTTGAGACAAGAGTCTCTCCAGGTTTCCTCCAGCTGATGTCCAGGTTGCAGTCCTCCTGCCTCCCCTCTGAAGCAGGGAGGATTACAAGTGTGTGCCACTCTGCCTATCCGTGGTATATGTTTTATACAACACTGGTCCTTCACAAGGAAGTAAAGACCTGAAGAAATGCTTAAGACTTTCTAGTGATAGTGTTTTAAAATTTTTATTTTGTTATTTTATTTATTATTATTTATATTTATTTTTATTATTTATTTTATTATTATTTTATTTTATTTTATTGTAGTGTTTATTGTATTATATTGTACTGTATTGTATTTATTTCATTTTATTTTATTATTTTATTTTATTTTGACATAGGGTCTTGTTTTGTAGTTCAGTCTGGCCCTAAGCTCACTGGGTAGCCCAGGAAAGCCTCGAACTCACAGCAATCCTCCTGCCTCTGCCTCTTGAGTACTAGGATTACAGGCATGAGCCACTATGCCCTTCACTGTGGTGTGTAGTACTGATTGCTGACCTGTCTCCACACCTGGCATTGTTGTAAATGGTTACTGGGGATTGAACCCGGGCCCTGGAGCTTGCAAGGCAGGAACCATAACTACTGAGTTAAATCCCCAGCCCCTTTACTGAGTTTTTGATCTCATGACTTTTTTTTTTTGAGATAGGGTCTCGCTTTGTAGTTTAGGCTGGCCCTGAGCTCAGCCTCAAACTCACATCACAGCAATCCTCCTGCCTCTGCCTCCTGAGTGCTGGGATTACAGGCATGGGCCACCACACCTGGCACTGGTATGTGGTATTGATTGCTGCTGGGCATGAGTCTCCATGCCCAGTATTGTATGTGGTTGCCAGGGATCGAACCCAGGCGCTTGCACTTGCAAGACAGGCACTGGAACCACTGAGCTAAATCCCCAGCCCATGAATTTTATATTTATAGCACCTATCAGTTCAGATAGTTATCATTACAGATGGTTCATGGCTGCCAGACTGCACAGAAAAGGAAAAATTGGGGCTTTCAAATATTGGGAAAGTCAGTCCCAAATATTGGGAAAGTCAATTTAGTATTCAAGGTAGAGGAGGTAAGTACAGGGTGGCCTGAACCTCTGTGTTCTCCCCTCTCAGCCTCCTGAATAGCTGGGATGTGCCACTGTGACCAGCTTCAAAGGAATTTTCAAAGGTTCTCTGAGACTTTCCAGGGAAACCAGAGAATTTGGTCTGTGGCAAAGACCAGATCAAGGGTCTCCCACTCAAGCCTACTGTTTCAAGTATTCTCAAGTTAACTCAGTTTCACAAAGCAAAATAAAATTTGTCAGCAAAGGAAGTGAAGATCATGGAACTGGCTAGAAATGAAATGCCAAGAGCGTGGCCTGAAAAGTCAGCGAGTGTTCAGGACTGGGGGTCATAGGGGGCTTGTAAGGGAGATGTAAAAAAATTAAGGTGTGTTAGGTACATGTACCAACTCCCTATGATGAATATAATTATTATGTATGGTAAATATATAGGAAAAGACTGAGGTAAGTCAGGGATCCCAAACTTGTACCAGCTGGAGATCAGCTGCCAAGGCTATTCAGACCCTATAGAACACACACTTCCCAATGCCACTTTAGATATGAGCATGGAAGATCATGGTTCAGGAGAAACCTCTCAGATGACAAAGCCAGGGCCAAGGAGGAAGGTAGACCTGGGAGTCATTTTTTCCAGAGGGCCAAACCAGAGACAGCTCAGTCTAGCCATGAAAATTCCGCATTGTTAGCAGGGACCATTTTCAATTTATGCCTAGCAGAATTCAATCATTTCTATGGAACAGTGGTTACTAGATTTTCCATCTCTTTTTTTTTCCAACTAGAATATATTTTTTAAAAAGATCTCACTATTTGGATAGCTTGGAAGTGGCTCAGGCAGGCTTTGTTTGTAATCTCCCCGAGTGCTGGGATTGCTTTAGCTTTCTGAGTGGCAGGATTACAAAAATCTATAACCTTCTGTTTCTGCAAAAGTGGGTTTAGTTCAAAGTGGACTTTAAAAATCTGACAGTAAATACATTAAATAGCTATTTCATTAATAAACTTGCATTCTATATAGGTGTACTCTCTGAGGAGATGTTTAATATTTTAAGACTTATTTGGAGGTCTCTGTTTCCCATGAAGAAGCTGAAAGACTGGTTATGCTATTTTTGTTTGCTTTGAGAGCAGGGTAAATTGCCTAGGCTGGCCTGCAATTCTTTATTCTCTTGCCTAAGCGTCTGGAGTAGCTGGCATTACAGGTGCTCCCCTACTGCACACAGCTGTTGTTTTTTTTCTTTCAAACGTTGAACTATAGAAGATGCCAATTGTATCCAATTTGTGGATGGAACCAGACTACTGTGGTCACACACAAAGTTATTTTACAATGCCTCATCTTTTTTTTTTTTTTGAAAGAGAGGGTCTCACTTTGTGGTTCAGGCTGGCCCTGAGCTCACTATGTAGCCCAGGGAAGCTTCAAACTCACAGCAGTCCTCCTGCCTCTGCCTCCCAAGTGCCTGGATTACAGCCGTGAGCCACCACACTTGGCTTGTGCTATGTGGTACTGATTGCTTCTGGGCATGAGTCACCACATCTGGCAATGTTGTATGTGGTCACCTGGGATGGAACTTGGGGACCTTGCGCTTTGCAAGGCAGTGTGTAGAACCACTGAGCTAAATCCCCAGTCCTGCCTCATTTTTTTAGGGGTGCAGGGAGACAAGGGATTGAATCCAGGGACTGCTGAGTGCACAGTTATCCCCCCCCCAAAAAAAGCTTACAGTCCAAGCTGTTCTAGAAGCTGCTATCTATCTTTTTGCCTTAGCTTCCAGAGTAGCTGGGATTATAGGTGTGCGCCATGTGGTCAGGCTAAATGTTACATCCTTACATTTCAATCTTCTGCGTTAAAACTTTTTTTTTCTCCTCTTGGCTTAAAAACTTAAAAAGTTTTACTATTTCTATACCTAGGCCAACAACAGAAGTTCCGTTCAGTCCAAAAAGGCATGTAGGTGCTAGGATAGGTGATTTGGATCCGCCCAGGCCGCTATTGCCTTCACTTTTTCCTCATTCCCTCCTTCTTTATCTGCTCCTGTGGGCTTCTGTTATATATCCAAATTCTGAGAGTTAAATTGTCCTGTCCCTACTTTCAGAAATCTTAAACCTCCTCAATCAGTGACTGAACTGCTAGCACTGCTTAGATCTAAAAGTGCGGAGGCCACGCCCCCATGTTCTAGTTGGTCCAGTCTCTAACTGGGCCTGCGCAGGATTGGGGATGTCATGTGCTAGATTTGGGCGTGAAACCAGCTCCGCCATGTTGATTTCGGGCAGGGAGGATTAGGGAAAAAAATGGCTCTAGATCTGCCACCTGGGCTTTCCGGCCCCTCTGCGCAAGTGCGGAAGTGCGCTGACCCTGAGGTGACTGGTTTCCGGCCGGTGGTACTTGCCCCGGCTTCCAGTAGACGTGTAACGGACGGTGGCCTGCAGCCATGTCCGAGAGGAAACCTAACGGAGGCAGTGGTGGCGCTTCCACCTCTTTGTCGAGTACTAACTTACTCTTCTCTTCTTCGGCTACGGAGTTCAGCTTCAACGTGCCCTTCATCCCAGTCACCCAAGCCGCCGCTGCCTCATCTTCTCTGCTCTTGCCCGGAGGTAGTAGTAATCCGACAGAGGTTCTGCGGGGCGAGAGTGTACCGGGAGGCGGGGAGAGGTCGCAGTCCGGTGCGGGTACAAGGGAAAGTTCTGCTTCTGACTCGACCCACCCTCTGGGTTACTTGCCTGGCTCGTAATGGCCAGGTTTGAAAAGTTCGGGAGCTTGGGATCTTGGAGGCGGGCCCCGAGTGATGAGGTTTGGTCTTCCTCGAAGAATCCCCTGTTTTGAATTGCCCAGAATTCTGGACACTAGATCACTGACATTCCACAAGTTGTTCAGCACCCACGGTTATTCTGGGTGCTGTCAGGGAATGAAGATAGATCAGACAGTAGCTATTCTCCTAGGTCAGCCTCTTCAAAGATACAGTAGGCTGTCTTTACAAGAGACTATCTCCTAGGATAGACGTGTAATATTTACAGTATACTGATTCAGCTCGATTTTCCTTTAGGAAGTGCATTCTTGCGCTCTTAGGCTCCCATTGCTACGAGCACCTGTAGTTTTTTGTTTTGTTTGTTTATCCCTGTGGTATTGACTTGGGAGATTTTTTTTTTTTTTTTAAGTTTGAGACAGGGTTTCGCCAAGTCCCTGAGTTGCCCAGATTGAGTTGTTGACTTTTGATCCTCCGTGTCCCGCACACCCCCCCCCCCCAACTCGCTGGGTGCTGGGATTTTTTAAAATTGTGAAATAGATACATTTTATGGATACATCATGATTATACTCAATACTGAGATTTTGTACGGGTATATGACACTACTTCTTATTTTTCCCCATTCCCCTACCCATCCTACACTCCCTTACCTCCTATATACATGAGCTTTGTTTCCCTTTTTTTTTTTTTTACCGTCACAATTTTTTCTTTCCCCTCGTTACTTATCCCTACCCCCTATTTCCCTTTGAATATTTTCTGTTTTACAGTGCTGGGATTTCAGGTATGTGCCACCACACCCAGTTGGGAGGTTGCTTTTTTTGATGATTTTGTGGCAAACCCAGACCAGAGTTTCTAGGAGCACAGCTACCGTCTGTTCCTGGCCCTCTCAGTAACTTGGTATGGAAACACAGGCATGTTTACATCTCTGTGCTTCAGTTTCCATATACGATAGTTGTGAAAGATTAATTTTTGCAAAGCACTAAGTGTAGTGATTGACACATATTGTTATGTGAATGTTTCTTAACTATGTTTTCCTTTTGAGACCGTGGGCTTCTTAAAGTTTGAGCCGTGACTTAGCTTTTCAGGTTCTTGTTTAATGCCTAGCTTATAGATCTACATTAAATGTTAGTGTTTTTTTGGAGACAGGTTCTCACTATGTAATTCAAGATGGCCTTGAACTCGAGTGACTCCTTGTGCCTTGTGAGACTATAGCCATGCACTACCATAACCAGCTGGATTGTTATCAGTGGATTATTTGTTCTTTGAATGACTAAGGAAAGCTTTGTGGAAAGTGAAGAAAGGGATTATTGGAAGCAGCTATACCTAAAGGCCCCCTTTCCCTTGTGTTATACTTCTTGGTGCTTATCATTACCTGACATGTACACATAATTGTTCTATCTCCTTCCCCACAAATGTAAACACCATAAAAACAAGGACTTAGTTTTATTCTCTGGTGTATGTGCAGTCCTTGGAATGGAAAATACTCAGTAGATGTTTGTTGAATGAGTGAGAGAATGAGTAGTAGGAATAGGATGTCTTATTTAGGCAGTGTGTTTGAAGGGGTAGATATCACTGTCTTTGGTGAAGAGCTGGCATGATGGAGCTGAATGCTGTGGTAGGCCGTACATGAGGCTTCTCTTTCATCCTCTCCTGCATAAATATTATTATATATTATATTATCTTTCTTTTGGGGGTGGCTTTTGAGACAGGGCTTTGCTATGTAGCTCAGGTTGGGCCTGGACTCACTATATAGCTCAGTTTAGGCTGGGACTTGTGATCTTCCTGCCTCAGTTTCCTGAGTGCTGGGGTCATAGGTATGCACCACCATACCCAGCTATATCAATCTTTCTTATGGTATAGTATTTGGTTTGTGTATGTCACTATCAGAGTTAGACAATTTCATTGTCTAGTGCATTGTCTTTAAAATTTTGTTTCTTGGTGATAGAACTTGTTCTTTTGTCAGAACAATAATTTCTATAAATGAAAATTAGCATTTATTTTTTACATAGGGTCTTGCTATGTAGTTAAGGCTCATTTTGAACTCATTGTATAGTCTAAGCTGGCTTCAAACTTGAGGTATTCCTCTCAGAATGCCTGAGATTACAGGCAGGCAAGCTCCCCACAGTAAGCATAAATATTTTATTTTCTTTTTCCTTTCACCTTCCTTCCTTCCTTCCTTCCTTTCCATTACTGGGGCCTTTGCACTGAACTGCATTCCCAGCCCTTATTTTTAGAATTTTTTCATTTTGAGACAGTCTCATTAAGTTTACTAAACTTGTGATCCTCTCCGCCTTTGGTTCCCAGCATGCTGAGATTGCAAGTTTGTGGCATATTTTTTTGAATGAGTATCAAACTAGTTAGATAAAGAGTACCAGAGAGTGGATTGGTTTGAGAGGCATTAGGTTTCTGGCAGGAATCTGGATGGATGTTAGTGAATTTTCTGTTGCAGCAGTGAAATCTGGTAAAAGTTCACAAGGAGCCCTTCACTTGGAGCTTTCATCCTCCTCCTCCTAATCTTTCTTTTTCTTATTGATTCTGTCTTATCTTCTACTGCGGGCAGTGAGGAATCCGTCAGAGAGGTGGACCTGGCCCCAGCACAAAGCAGACTATGGCTTCTCAAGTGCACTAAATTTAAGATAGTAAATTTCAGTTTTAAGCATATTAAGTTTGAAGTATATACGACTGAATCTATTGGAAGCTTTGAAGAAGGAGTTGGAAAGTAGCTTCCAGAACACATAAGGACAGTCTGGGTTTGAGAGACAGTTGGCTGCCACAAGTATACAAGTGGTCACCAAGGTTGTGGACGTAAATGGATATGTGTCCACATTAAATTAGAAAGTGACCTGACCTTAGCGTAGTAGCTCACGCATGTAATGCTAGAAGAGGCAGAGGCAGGAGGATTGCCGGAATTCGAGGCTATCCTGGGCTAGTGAGTTCATGGCCAACCTGAACTACAAAGTGAGACCCTGCTCAAAAAAACAGAAAGAGAGAGAGAGCGCAGGAAGGGAGGAAAGAAAGAGACCTGAGATGAGTAGCAATATTGCTGAGATCACTATTTCATTTATAACTGATGCTAATTAGAAAAATAATTCTTGAAGTAGGTTAATCTCAAGTTATCTTGAAGAGTGGAGGAAGCTAGGAGTAGTGGCACACACCTGTAATCACAACACTTGGGAGATTAATGCAGGATTGTGAGTTTAAGGTCAGCCTGGGCAACAAAGCAAGTTCCAAACTGTCTTGGATTAGACAGGGAAACTTTTTCTAAAAAAGAAGCCAAAAAAGCTTCCTGAGTGTAGGATAACATGTGTGGCTACTATGCTAAGCTCAGGTCACTTTCTAATTTAATATGGATACATATCCATTGTTGAGGGATGAATTAAGTACAGAAGATGGGCCAGGGATTTAGCTCAGTGGTTCCAGTGCCTGTCTTGCCAGAGCAAGGGCCCGGGTTCGATCCCCAGTAACCACATACCATATTGGGTGTGAAGACGCACGCCCAGCAGCAACCAGTTCCACATACCACAGTGCCGGCCATGGTGGCTCTTGTAATCCCAGCACTTGGGAGGCAGAGGCAGGAGGATTGCTGTGATGTGAGTTTGAGGCTGAGCTCAAGGCCAATTTGAACTACAAAGCGAGACCCTGTTTCAAAAAAAAAAGAAGTACAGAAGATGAGTCCAAGTGGAGAACACAGGACTCCAAAGAAGATTGGAACTAGAAATATATCAGAAAAGTAGAATGATACAAACAGAAGAAATGCTTTGTACAGGAGCTTTTTTTTTTTTTAAAGATTTTAATTATAAAGAAATAAGTGACAAAGGAACCTTTCTAATAGTGAACCAATCCTAATTACAAAAGACAATCCCCAAAGTCATAAGCCAGGTTGTGATATTTGGAATTTTTGGGGCTATGGCCCAAACTGGAATAGTATTCCATAACTGGAATAGTTTGTATATAAAATAACAGTGGGGGGCCGGGGATTTAGCTCAGTGGTTCCGGCGCCTGTCTTGCAAGTGCAAGGATCTGGGGTTTGATCCCCGGTAACCACATACTATACTGGGTGTGGAGACTCATGCCCAGCAGCAATCAGTACCACATACCACAGTGCCAGGGTGGTGGCTCACGCCTGTAATCCCAGCACTTGGGAGGCAGAGGCAGGAGGATTGCTGTGATGTGAGTTTGAGACTGAGCTCAGGGCCAGCCTGAACCACAAAGCAAGACCCTGTCTCGAAAAACCTTAAAAAAAAAAAAAACAGTGGGGTTAGCCTAGGGGCCTAAGGCAAATCTCTGTGAGTCCAGTGGCCTCCTTGAGAAGTCAGGGAGCTGGAGCTTTGGGGCATCTGTAGGGACAGGGCCATAGTCTGCCTCTGTGCTGGGGCCAGGTCCACCTTTCTGACAACTCCTCACTTCCAGGAGTAGAAGATAAGACAGAATGAATAGGAAAAAGGAAAGATTAGGAGGAGAGAGATGGAAGTTCCAAGTGAAAGACTTGTGAAAGTTGAGCAAGGAAGAATGGGTGGGCTTCTGAGGTCACACAGAGGGAAATGCTTTTACTTTACAACTTGGTATCAGGACAGCAGTGAAACTATTTGAGTTGATATAACCCATAGTGAAGATTAAGTCAGGCAAAGTGAAGTGAGCACTTGCCTTAGTTAGGAAAACACCTATTTTAGTGATTTGATGTTCTTTAATTCTAATTACTGGTTGTAACTGCATGATTTTAAGCATGGTAATTAATGGTTGACCTACTTTACCTTGAAATTACCAATACTTCAAGCTGGTTTGTACAGTTGCTCTGAAAGTAAGAGTCCTGACACACCCCTTTTTGTCAACAGAATATCTACTGTAGCAGTAAAATTACATGTATTACATGTAATTACATGAGGCAGTGTTTGAATTATATCTTACCATGGGAAGAAAAAAAGGTTCAAATTAATAAGCAAAAATACTAAGAATAGATTTTGTTTCTGTTCTTAAAAGCTCGTGTATACATATGTGTTTACAAAATAAATGGTAACTACATTTATTTAAAGAGTATGGAGGGTGCTGTACCAAAATGTTAGCAGTATTAGTAGTGATTGTCTTTGGGAGGTGTTATGATAAATGATTTATAATTTTTCTCTACTTCAAGTTTTCTTTTTCCTTTTCTTCCTCCTTCCTTCCTTCTTCTCTTTCTTTCTCTCCTCCCTTCCTTCCTTTCTTTTTTATAATGGAACTATGCTCAGTGCCTCTTGTATAGTAGGCAAGCATATTACCCCTGACTTATCTCCTCAGTCCTTTCTTTGTTTTTCTTTTGGAACAGTGTTCAGTAGTTTCCTAAACTAGTCTTGGATTTATTTTCTTTTTTCTTTTATTTATTTATTTTGAGACAGGGTCTGGCTTTGTGGTTCAGGCTGGCCCTGAGCTCAGCCTCCAGCTCACATCACAGCAATCCTCTTGCCTCTGCCTCCCGAGTGCTGGGATTATAGGCGTGAGCCACCACGCCCGGCACTATTTTATGTGGAACTGATTGCTGCTGGGCATGAGACTCCACACCCAATATTGTATGTGGTTACCGGGGATCGAACCCCAGGTCCTTGTGCTTGCAAGACAGGCGCCAGAACCACTGAGCCAAATCCCCAGCCCTTGTTGTTGTTTTTTTGATACGGGGGTCTTGGCTGTGTAGTTCAGGTTGGCCTTAAACTCACTGCGTAACCCAGGCTGGCCTCAAACCTGGGATGGTCCACCTGCCTCAGCCTCCCAGGTGCTAGGATTACAGGTGTGAAGCATCACACCCAGCTAACTGGCCTTCAGTTTTGTGAGTAGCTAGGATTACAAGTGTGTACCATGATGATAGTTTAGATTTTTCTTATTCATATTTTCTAAGTTTGATGGAAAGTTTGTAAAGAAAAACAAGTTTTGTTCTCATTTGGGTTTTTTTTTTTTTCTTTTTTCTTGAGACAGGGTCTCGGTTTAATACTTCAGGCTAGCTCTGAGCTTACTATGTAGCCCCGGCAAACCTCAAACTCATAGCAATCCTCCTGCCTCTGCCTCCTGAGTGCTAGATTGCAGATGTGAGCCATCACACCTGGCGTTGTGGTATATGGTTACTGGGGATCGAACTCAGGGCCTGGTGCTTGCAAGGCAGACACTGGAACCACTGAGTTAAATCCCTGGCCCTGTTTTTTAGTCATTTGAGGCAGAGTGAGTTACATAGTTCAGGGGGATCTTAAACTCACCGTAGCCCAGACTGCCCTTGAGCCGAGATGATTCTCCTTCTTCAGCCTCTCAAGAGCTGCTTTAACAGGGATGTGCCACACCTGGCTCTTTTGTTGCATTCTTTTTTTCCTTTGCAGAAATATGTTAGAATAATAAATTAAGAGGTATAATTGACAGCTCTTTCTTACAGAATCTAGTGGAATGATAGTGTACCCTTTAAACCATTTGCTATCTTCTGTTTCAGAGGATTCCACAGATGTTGGTGAGGAGGACAGTTTCCTCGGTCAGACATCCACCCTACAGACATTTAGTTACTTCTCTCAGGTATCGAGCAATAGTGATCCTTTCAGGAATATTGGACAGTCACCTTTAACAACTGTAGCAACATCGATTGGACAATCAGCGTTCTCCAAGCCGCCGACTGCTGTCCCATTTACAACTGAATCCCAAGATGGGTTGACGACAGTTCCACCATCTGTTTCAAAGGCTCAGTATGGTACTCCACCTTCCTCACAGATGGGAATAAATTCTTATCTGCCTTCTCAGCCAGGTGGTTTCCCTCCTTCAAATTTTGGGAGCCCACCCCAAGGAACCCCCCAACAAGGATATAATCCATATCGCCATACCCCTGTTAGTAGCAGGGCTAATCCCTACATCACACCCCCACAGCTGCAACAGTGCCAACCAACGGGTCATCTTGCCACCCCTCCGACCTGTGGACCTCCTGTACAGATGTACCAGATGCCTCCAGCATCTTTACCACCGGTATGTGGACGGATCCTAAGTCTTGACTGTATGATTATTTTCTATTTCTCTATCCTTAGCTAGTGTTTTAAGAGAACTTTGTACATTTTATAATTTACATGAGGCCACATTATTTTCAGAGGCTATTTTTCAAAAGCTACGTGCTTTGAAATAAACATTCTTGTAAAGGGCACATGTTTTAGTTTATATTACCTGTTTATTGAAATAATAATTAATTTTAGTAAGTTAGCCAAATGCCAATACTATCGGGTTTTAGTATAGCTTACCAATAATAAATTTATGTAGGATATATGAGAATCAAGACAATTATTGTTTTAATAGATTCCTATGTTCTTTCTTTTCCCCCAGTACTAGGGATTTGCATTAGCAGTCTTTGCACTGAGCTACATCCCCAGCCTTTAAACTGTTTTTTTTTTCCCTTTGAGGCAAAGTCTTATTAAATTGCTAAGTTACCCAGGCTAGTCTCCATCTTGAGATTCTCCTGCGCTTCGATCCCCTAGACTGCTAAGATAGGCGTGGCTCATTGTTTAATTATACTACTCAAAGCAGTTGTAGGGACTACAATTGACTTCTCCAATAATTTATTCTTTTTTTGGCTTTTTAAGACAGGGTCTTGGTATGTAGCTCAGGCTGGCCTTGAACTCATGGTGATCCTCCTGCCTCAGCTTGTCAAGTGCTAGGATTACAGGTGTGTGCCGCCATTCCCAGCTTCTTTAGTAATTTATTTATATTTATATAATTTGGATAGACAGTAAATTTATATCTCAAAGGGGGATGATGGAATAATATTTATATTGTGCGAAGTTTATGACATTCCTTAATGCTTTTTTCTTAGCTACTTATTTAGCTGACTTCCAAAAGGAAATCAACTGATTTGAGGGGGGAAAAGGGAAGCTGGGTGAGGGGGTTTCATGCTTAGAATCCTTGCTCCTCCAGTAGCTAAGGCAAGAGGATCACAAGTTCAGTGCCAGCCTGGGTAATTTAGTGACACCCTGTCTGGAAACAAAAAGTGCTAGGGATGTTGCTCGTTGGTAGAGCACTTGCCTAGCATGCATGAAACCTGAGGTTCAGTCCCTAGCACTGAAAAAAATCATCCATATATAACTAACCATTATTTTCTTCTGGTTTTTGAGATGAGGTCTTATGTTGTACAGGATGACTTTGAACTCCTTGGTACAAGAGATCCTTCTGCTTTAGCCTTCCAAGTAGCTGGGACTATAGGCACATGTATACCATTGCACTTGCCTTGATTTCACTTTGTTGTATATCTTTTTTCTAGTCAAATATCTTATAGTACCTATGATTTTTATAATTTTTGTTTTGTGAACATATTTTAGATAATTCACAATTTTTTCTATGACATTTTTAATGGTCTTAGAGAGTTCTAGCATTTGAACAGAAATAAAATCTTTTTTGTTTGTTTTATTTTGTTGTTAGTGCTGGCGATTGAGCTCAGGGACTGCCAAGCTATTTCCTCAGCCTCTTAATTAAAATTTTTGAGATATGATTTCACTAAGTTTACCAATCTGGCCTCAAATTTGCGATCCTCCTTTCTCAGTCTTCTATGTGCCACCACACTTTGCCTAATCTAGTCTTTTTAGTGTAATTGAATTAGGTTTCTGATAGATTGTTTACAATGACTTTCCTTTATAAACTACCTTTTCTAATGATATATTTTTGAATAAATTTTTCTTTCTGTAGATATACATTTAGGAAGATCTTAGAAATCGAACAGTTGGGTTAAGTATTGTACACTCTTTTAAAAGTTAAAGAGGGGGGCCGGGGATTTGGCTCAGTGGTTCTGGTGCCTGTCTTGCAAGCGCAAGGACCTGGGTTCGGTCCCGATCTCCGGTTAACCACATAACAATACTGAGTGTGGAGACTCACACCCAGCAGCAATCAGTACCACATTCCACACTGCTGGGCATGGTGGCTCACATCTATAATCCCATCACTTGGGAGGCAGAGGCAGGAGGATTGCTGTGATATGAGTTTGAGGCGGAGCTCAGGGCCAGCCTGAACTACAAAGCAAGACCCTGTCTCAAAAAAAAAAAAAAAAAAAGAATAAAAGTTATAGAGGGCCAGGGGTTTAGCTCGAGTGATACTGCACCCACTTGGGAAGCACAGGGCCTTGAGTTTGATCCCTAGAACTGCAAAATGTTAAAGAGGATGGTGCTGCATGACTGCAGTCCCAGCACTGAGGAGTTGAGGGGGAAGGATCACTGTCAGCCTGGGCTAAATGTTGAGTTTAGGGTCAGCCTGAACTACATAGGAATGCCATCTCAAAAAAGAAGCAACAGAAACTTTAAAAAAAGTTAAATAAATAATAGAAGAATATTGCTATTGATTTCACGAATGTTGTGGTTTACTTTGCCATCATTGTATAGAAATCTAGTTCACTTTGCAACTGACTTGGGGTTTTATTATATTTTTTAAAAATTTTAATTACTCTGGAGTCTAGGTAGTATACTAAGTTGAACCCAGAATTATCGGTCGTGTAACTATTGTTAATGTCCGCTTAATTCTAAAGTATATACAAAATTATTCTTCTGGATAAATATGACAGTTTTAACTTTGTTGTTCTTTTCAGAATCCTCCTTCAGTACAGTCACCAACACAACAGCAAGTACTTGCTAGACCTGCAGGTCCCTCTGTGCAGGGGCCACCTCCTTTTGTACTTCAAAATCAATATGAGCCTATCCAGCCCCACTGGTTTTACTGCAAGGAGGTAGAATACAGACAAATATGGATGCCTTTCAGTGCCCTAGACTCTTCAAATCTTGAAGAAGTCTATAATTCAGGTTAGTACTGATCACATTTTCATTCACGTCTGAGTTTTGAAGAGAAGGAATGGAGAGTATCTATGGTATAGTTTAAAAGATGGTGATATTAATGGATATCCTGAGTTATCTGAATATGGTGTTTGCAGAAATGGCTTAGTCATTTTCTCTCTTCAAAGGTATTTTAAATCACAGCAGTAGAGTAGTTCCTATAGTCCAAGTTCCAATTTTTCCTATATCCCTTTTTCATTTGTAGTTAAGTAGTTAAGGAGGCATTTCTAAAACATTTTTTGTGCAACCCTAGACTCTGGAGATGCTCTTGAAAAAAATACTCTGCAGTCAAGAGGAAGATCTTAGTGTGTGTCTGGGGATTGAACCCAGGGCTTTTACACTGAGCTATATCCTAACTCCTTTTTAAATTTTGAGAACAGGGGGGCCAGGGATTTAGCTCAGTGGTTCCGGCGCCTGTCTTGCAAGCTCAATGACCCGGGTTTGATCCCCGGTAACCACATACAATACTGGGTGTGGAGACTTACACCCAGCAGCAACCAGTACCACATACCACAGTGCCGGGCGTGGTGGCTCACACCTGTAATCCCAGCACTCAGGAGGCAGAGGCAGAAGGATTGTTGTGATGTGAGTTTGAGGCTGAGCTCTTGGCCGGCCTGAACTACAAAGCGAGACCCTGTCTCAAAAAAAAAAAAAAAAAAAAATTTTGAGAACAAAGTTTGTGGGTAGGAATTTGTGATTCTCTTGCCTCAGCCTCCCAGAGGATTATAGAATTGTGCCCCCATGCTTGGTTTATTTCCACTTTTATTTATTTATTGATTTATTTATTTATTTTTGAGACAGGATCTCGCTTTGTTCAGGCTGGCCCTGAGTTAGCTGTGTAGTCCAGGTGATCCTCAAACACATTGCAATCCTCATGCCTTTGCCTCTCAGAGTGCTGCGATTATAAGCATGAGCCACCATACTCAGCATTGTGGTATGAGGTACTGATTGCTGGTTTGTGTAAATCACCGCACCCATCATTGTTGTATGCAGTTACCAGGATTGAACCCAGGACCTTGTGCTTACATGGCAGGCGCCGGAACCACTAAGCTAAACCCCTGGCCCATGTCTCTCTCTCTTTTTTTTCCCACTGGTACTGGGGCTTGAACTTGTGAGCTTGTACTTGTGACCTTATAAGGCAGGTGCCAGTACCACTGAGCTAAATCTCTGGCCCTCAACTTTTTGGGAGAGATGGTGTGTTAAGGTTCTCAGAAGTCTTTACTATAGAAATACATTTCTTTCTTTGTCTTGATATAATTTGATCATTGAATTTAAAAATCTGTCCTTATTTCTGCAACATTCTTCATGGGACATTGCTATATGTGGATATTACTGCTATATTTTAAGTTTCATGAGTTTAAAATCTGCTCTATTTCTTTTCTCAATAGAATCAGGTTGGTGTGTTGGTACATGCCTGTAATCCCCATATTATGGGAAGCTGAGGCAGGAGGGTTGGTTTGAGGCTAACCCCAGCAGTTTAGTAACTTGGTAAAACCCTCTCTTTTTTGAGACAGGGTCTTCTATGTAGTTGAGGCTGGACTTAAACTCACTTTATTATCCAGGCTAGCCTCAAACTTGTGACAGTCCTCCTGCCTCAGCCTTCTGAGTGCTGGGATTACCACTCATTTGCATTACTATACCCGACTTAATGAGAACCTCTTTCATAGTTAAAAGGGCTGGGATGTAGTTCAGTGGAAAGCCCTGGGTTCAGTCCCTAGTACTGAAAAATAAGTTACAGTTTTGAGTAGCATAAGTTAATCTTAAACTTCTGTTTTTAAATAAAACTGAGCCTGTTTGTCAGTCATTAGGTATTAATTGGCCACAATATTCTCATTTGTCATTTTTAAATAGGTCTTATGTTGGTTGGGGAAAATGTGGTCTTTGTTTTCCAGTCCAGCCAGACCCAGAGAGTGTGGTTCTAGGCACAGATGGAGGGCGATACGATGTCTACCTCTATGACCGAGTGAGGAAAGCTGTGTACTGGGAAGAGGAGCCAGCAGAAGTGAGGCGCTGTACTTGGTTTTATAAGGGGGACACAGATAGCAGATTTGTTCCCTACATGGAGGACTTCAGTGAAAAACTAGAGGTATAAATGCTTTATTATTCATGCCCTTTTTTAAAAAAATGTAAGGTTAGTGTGGATTGGAGTTTTGTGTAATTTCAAATTAGTTTTAGCAAGGGGTTGAAATAACCTCTGATTTGTGAAAATAAATACAAAACAGAATAGGAAGAAATGTCAGCTCTGTTGCTAGTTTTTCAAAAACCCTTTGTAACAACTTATACTTACCAATTAGCAAAATACAAGAGGGTATGTATAACAGTTGTGTCAGTGGTTTCCCTTGCTTTCTATTGAATCTCTTCCTAAGGGGCTCTGATCAGACTTCTACTTTATGGAAAAGCAAAGTGGTGTAGAAAGCAGAATGATATAGCTGAAAAAAGTAGGAAAATGGTAGCACAGTAAAGGTTTTGGAGGCAGAAAGTCGCAGGTGGGAGTGATAGTTCTGCCATTTCTTCATACCAGTTGTATAATCTTCTGTAACTGTGTAGTACTTACAATGTTTGTCATGGGCTGAACCATAGCCTTATCCCTACTCAACCCCAAAAGGTGTTGAGGTACTAACTTCTCGTACCTCAGAATGTCACTTTATTTGAAAATAGACTCATTGCAGTTTCAGTTACCTAAGGTGAGGTTGTACTTGAGTAGGATAGACTCCAATCTGGTAGTATTGAACCTATGGCACGCATGTTGCAGTGAGCCGTTTTTATCATTGAAAGCTCTTAAAAGTTCATTATCTCTGCTTTAATCCAATATGGCTGATGTTCTTGTAAGAAGACACCCATGTTGAGACCAACAGTGAGAATGCCATGTGACAGCAGAGGCAAGGGATAGAATCATGCTGCAACAAAGGAGTGCCCAGGGTTAAGGGAACACCAGAAGGTAGGGAGAGGTGAGGAGGGTTTGCTTACAGGCTTTAGAGCGACCATTGCCCTGCCAACTCCTTACTTTGGACTTTTCGCCTCCAAAACTATGAAGCAATAAATCTGAGTTCCTAAGTTGGAGCTACTTAGTGACAGCAGTCCTAGAAGACCAATACAACATCAAAACTTTTCTTTTTACAGTGGAAATAACATTATTTAGGACTGATTGAGAATAATTACTTAAATGAGGTAATATATATAAGCCAATAAAAAGTATGATTATCAGTAAATTAGAGCTTCTGTTACTGTTGATTTTGTCACTGTCATAGTTTTCATTTTCCTCTATACTTTTTCTTGATGTGATGTAGATTTCTCAAACTGGATTATATGTTATTGCCTTTATTATAGGCTGAATATAAAAAAGCTGTAACCACCAATCAGTGGCACCGAAGATTAGAGTTTCCAAGTGGAGAGACTATTGTTATGCACAATCCAAAGGTAATAGTACTTTTGAAGGTTTTAAAGTGTTAAGTACATTTCGTGAGTTACTTTGCTGTGTGTGTTTGATAAATGTTCATTTTTGGGAATTTCTACAGTTAGGATAAATATAAGAGTATTGCTTTTTAAAATAGCAGTTCTCATTGATCATGGAAACAGAATGCATCAGTCTGCTTTTTTGTCACAACGCCTGACACCCACAATTTAAGGGAAGAGAGGTTTAATTTAGCTCACTGATTCAGTGTACGTGGTCCATGAATAAGCTGGCATCGAAGCAGACATGTGGAGCAAAGATGCTCATTTATGGAGCTGGGAAGCAGAGCAGGGAAGTAGTACCAGAGATGAAGGGACTGGAGACCTCGTAGTACCAAGAGTTATACCTCCAGGACCCACCCAGACACCACCTGAAGTGTGCTTTACTAATCCCCTAGGCTTCCAAGTGAATCAAGTTGACTCAATTAAACTTAGTCACTATACCTCCCCAAATTTAATTATTCTGGTGAAGTTTCTGTTTTGGGAATGTGTTAACTGAGGCTTGGTCTGGACCATAGAAATAGCTTGATACATTTTTTTTCACTTGATTATAAGTCACCCAGCTTTTTCTGTAAAGGACCAGAGTGTAAATAATTTAAAGCATGGCCAGCCATGTGGTCTTTTGTAACTACCAAATCTGCCACTGTGTTGTGAAAGTGATCAGAAGAGAAAATGGAAACCGTGGCTGTGATGTACTCAATAAAACTTTATAAAAACAGCTGGTAGGTAGTAGTAGACCAGATTTGTCGTGCAGGCTATAATTTGCTGACCTGCCCTTGATGATAGCTTGTTTTAACCTTTCAAATATAGTTTATCCTTTCTCTTTTTACTTGAAACTGTTTCCCTCCCCTAGCCTGCCCTTCCCTCTTCTCTCTACTCTTACCCTTCCCTCTGGATATGGTAGTGGGGATTGAATCCAGGGAGCTCTGTGCTACCTCCTGGGCACTTTCTGCTTTATTTTGGAGCAAGTCTTGCTAAGTTGTCCAGGCTGGCCTAAATAGAACTTGTGATCTTCTTGCTTCAGCTTACTGAGTAGCTAGGACTACAGGTGTGCACCACCATACTTCACTCTTTCTTTTATTAATGATACTTTAGTTTATTTACTTACTGTACTTAATTCCCCTGAGCTATTCTGACCTGTAGTAATATTTACCTCTCAGAGTTCCATTTTAGGGAAAATGATTTATACAAAAGTATCTGTTGTAGGGCTTGGCATATAGTGGTTCCTCAGAACATCAGCTTTTTTATTTTGAAGAAAATAGCCTAACATTTCTTTATCCTTAATGATGTGGAAATAAATAAAAATAAAAACATATGTTGATAAAATTTAAACAGTATAAAAAGACATGAAATGAAAAATAAAAACCTACTATGTCCCTTCCATTGATGGTCATACCCTTAACTTTTTTTTTTTTTTTTTAATACAAACACAAACATTTTGCATATCATCATGTTTATATTCATTTCTTTTTTTTTTTTTTTAGGTTTTTTTTTTTTTTTGGGACAGGGTCTTGCTTTAGTAGTTCAGGCTGGCCCTGAGCTCAGCCGCAAACTCACATCACAGCAATCCTCCTGCCTCTGCCTCCCGAGTGCTGGGATTATAGGCATGAGCCACCACGCCCCGCACTGTGGTATATGGTGCTGATTGCTGCTGAGTGTGAGTCTCCACACCCAGTATTGTGTGTGGTTTCTGGGGAATTGAACCTGGGCCCTTGGGCTTGCAAGACAGGTGCTGGAACCACTGAGCTAACTCCCTGGCCCCTATATTAATTTCTTTTTAAAGAAGAACTTCCATATGACATAGAGCTAAATGTAATCAGCTGATTTAGCTGAATAGATATATTCCCAAAAAGCAAGTAGCTGGGTTTGGCATTCAATTTGTGTCATTGAAACTGAATTTGTAGCTGGATATGATGGTGCACACTTACAGTCTTGGGTGTATAGCAGGTTGAGGCAGGAAAATCTAAAATTCAAGGGTAGCCCAGTTAACTTACTGAGACTCTAGTTCAAAATGACAAACAAAAAGTGGGGAATATGTGGGATATACCTCAGTGTTCCTTGGGGTCAATCCTCATTACTAGGGCAAAAAGATATAAACACTGAATTCATAAATTAATTGGGAATCTTGCTATTTAAAGGATTTTGTCTTACGTGTGAATATAAGACATAAACTTCTCAGTTACAAACAACTTGTACTTTTTTTCTTTTTTTTGCGGGGGATGGTACAGGGAATTGAATTTGGGCTCACACATGCTAGGGAAGTGCTTTACCACTGAGCTACTTTGTCAGCACTTTGAAGAAATAAATTTTGAGGTAGAATCTGGCGAAGTTACTTAGGCTGGCTTTGAGTTTTTAACCCTCTGCCTCACCCTTCTGAGCAGCTGAGATTACAGGCATGTGCCATTGTACTGAGCTGGTCTTTGATTTCTAAAGTATTAACCTGGAGTTTTATGTTCATTTTTTAAAACTTCTGGTTTATTTGTGTGATTTTCCCATCCTAAATATTGGAAATAATGGTATTGATTTGTTTAATTTTGATGATTAGTACTAGCTATACTCTTACACAGTTGGTTTGGAGGAGCAGTACTATTACTTGATTCATAAATTGTATAATGAAGCAGATTATTATGTATTGAAATAGAGTGCTTAGCCATTGTGGAAAATAATTTACTAACAAACTGTGTCATAATCCTGTTGTATCTTGAAGGTTATTGTTCAGTTCCAGCCTTCCTCAGTGCCTGATGAGTGGGGAACCACACAGGATGGACAGACAAGGCCCAGGGTTGTAAAGCGTGGGGTTGATGACAGCCTTGATGAAATTCCCGATGGTGTGTATAGTTTGTTTAGGCTTGAAGTTTTCTTCACTACTTTAACATTGTTCTTTAGAATGATGAAAAATGAAACATAATTATTAGGACTATTTTGTCATACATGCAGAAATTGGCCAGTTTGGCTTGTTTCTGCCTGCCTGCATCTGCCTGCCACCTCCTCAGTTTTCTCTCTTTCTGGACTGGATGTTAAATCCGAGGGTACTGTTCAACTGAGCTACATTCTCATCCTTTTTTGAGGTTGATCTTACCAAGTTGCGTAGGTGGATCTGTTTTTTTTTTTGAGACAGGGTCTCGCTTTGTGGTTCAGGCTGGCTCTGAGCTCAGCCTCAAGCTCACATCACAGCAATCCTCCTGCTCTTCCTCCCGAGTGCTGGGATTACAGGTGTGAGCCACCACGCCCAGCACTGTGGTATGTGGCACTGATTGCTGCTGGGCGTGAGTCTCCACACCCAGGATAGTATGTGGTTAATCCAGGAATCAAACCTGGGCCCTTGCCCTTGCAAGACAGGCGCCAAAACCACTGAGCTAAATCCCCAGCCCAGGATCTATTTTTTAAAATTTTTTTGAGACAGGGTCTCGCTCTGTAGTTCAGGCTGGTCCAGAACTCAGCCTTGAACTCAGTGATCCTCCTGTCTCTGTCTCCTGAGTGCTGGGATTATAGGCGTGAGCCACTATGCTCAGCATTGTGGTATGTGGTTACTGGGGATTGAACCTTGGCCCTTGCACTTGCAAGGCACTTACCCAAACCGCTGAGCTAAATCCCAAGCCTGGATCTTTTTTTCTTTTGAGGCAGCATCTTGCTACGTAATTCAGGATTGAACCCTTTGTGTAGTCCACACTGGCTTTGAACTCACACTGATTGTGCCTCAGTCTCCTGAGTGCTGTGATAATAGGCATGAGCCTCTGTACCTGACTGCTTAGGTGGATTTTAAACTTGGAATTTTCCTACCTCAGTCTGCTGTAATGCTGGGATTAGAGGTGTATGTTACCGTGCCCTACCACATATCTTTATTATTTTTTTTCCTCTTTTGATTATAGCAGGAATCAAAGCTAGGTCCTCACACGTTAGCCAAGTGCTCTATTGGCGAACCCCATCCTTTAGATCCATGTTTTTCTGGTTGATTTTATTACTTTCATATCTTTGTTTTTTGATTTATAATTCTTTTAAAGATATACAAACCACATAATGTAGTTTCTAAAATAAGTATTGTGTGGAGAATCACTTTTTTGATTGAAACTAAGCTTTTGGGATTGTATTTTCCTGCCTTGCTATAGAGTAGTATAGAATATACTGTATTCTTTTAGAGGGGTTGGCAGACTTTTTCTGTAAAGAGCCAAACACCAGGCCGTTTAGATTTTGTAGGTATGTGACTGTGATGCAGCTGCTTTGCCACTGCAGTGTGAACACAGTGTAGACTGTAGACAAATAGGTACGGCTGTGTGCTAGAAAAACTTACATAGACAAGTAACTATCGTACAGCTTTCCAGACCTGTTGTAGAGTGTATACTTAGGCTTCCCCTATTACAGCATTCAAGAATGGATTTTAGGGCCAGGGATTTAGCTAAATGGTTCCAGCATCTGCCTGACAAGCGCAAGCTCCTGAGTTTGGTCCTCAATAACCACATACCACAGTGCCAGGTCTGATGGCTCACGTCTGTAATCCTAGCTCAGGAGGCACAGGCAGGAGGATTGCTGTGAGTTGAAAGCCAGTCTAAACTACAACGTGAGACCCTGTCTCAAAAAACTAAAAAAAAATAAAAAATAAAAAAGGGTTTTATTTTGGCAATTAATTATGATTCATATTTATCTAATAAAATTGTAGAATAAGCATTACAAAGTCTGAATAAAGTAGTATAAAAAGTACACTTAATTTAGAGAAATTCCTGTAATTTTTGTGAATCAAAGGGAAGGGTTTTGGAGAAAGATCTTAAAAGTTTTTTATTAGTACTTCTTGGTATAGAGAAGCAGTTAGTAGTTTGGGGAGATTTTATGTATTTGTTTATTTATTGGTGCCAAGGATTGAACCCAGGGCATCTCACATGCTGAGCATATCATCTCCTACTGAGCTATACCCCAGTCCCCTGCCCTGAAAAGATCACAACATCATGGAGCCTCTGTGGGCACAAAACTGCTGCTTATCTATCATATGGTGGTAGCCTTTGGGAACAGACTTACTCCACATCTTGGTCTAGTTCATTGTTACTGGCCTAGATGGGCACATTGTTCTAATTTGGTAGAAAATAGGGAAATTTACTTACTTGGGAGGATCGTGAATTTCTGTGGCCAGTTTGTGATAACAAAAGGAATTTAAGAATTTTGCTGTTTAGTTAAGAAAATCAGCCTAAGTGTGGTGGTGCACTCCAGGGCCAACGTTGGCTGAGATAGGAAGCTCACAAGTGGGAGTCTCATCTAGCTAGTTTTGCAACTAGCTAGCTGTGTCTTAAAAATTTTCTTTAAAAAATGACTGAGCCATGTAGGCCAGTGGTAGAATGAATACCCCTGGGTTTGATCCCTACTACTGCACCACTCTACCCTCACAAAAATTCAGATAAGTTGCTATATGTATACACAGTATGGTTTTTCTTTTTAATAGGAGAAATGCCTCAGGTTGACCATCTGGTGTTCATGGTACATGGCATTGGGCCTGTGTGTGACTTGCGGTTTAGAAGCATTATTGAATGTGGTAAGTGTTAATATTTGTCTTTTTTTTTTAAACAGTACTGAGGATTGAGCCCAGGGCCTTTATACAAAGGTATATCCCCAGGTACAGTGCAGTATTTATATTTTTTATTTAGTGACAAGCCCAGAGTTGACCAGATGAGGCTCAAACTTTGATATTTCTGCTTCATTGTCCAGGAGAGCGAGGATTACTGGTGTGCACTACTGCATCTGGCTCTGTTAATCATATTTTATTTCATCAGATGATCTGAGGACTAATACCTCTGAAGTATTCATTTTTAGGACAGTTCCCAACTGTATACAACTATTTGTGGGCTGTAAGAGGAGCTTTATATGACTAGTTGGAAATACTAACTTGTATTTAATTTACTGTTATGACATTAATAACTCAAAAAATCTTAGACTCTGAAGAATTAGAAGGGATTTTGAAAATAATTTAGTCATTCTTTTTTTTGAAATAAGGTCTTGCTTTATAGTCCAGGCAAAGCTTGAACTCACAGCAATCCTCCTGCCTCTGCCTCCCGAGTGTGGGGATTACAGGCATGAGTCACCATGCCCAACATTGTTGTATATGGTTATTGGGGATTGAACTCAGGACCTTGTGCTTGCAAGGCAGTTGCCAGAACCACTGAGCTAAATCTCCAGCCTCAATTTAGCCTTTCTTATAGACAGCCTCTGCTTCCAGGAACCTGGAGCAACAGTACAATGAATTAGTCTATAGTAAGAGAATTGTGACAATTTTTTTAATAGGCTCACAAATCTGCCTGATTGACTTATGTTTTTGAAGTTTTTTTGTTTGTTTGTTTTTGTTTTTGTTTTTTTGAGACAGGGTCCCACTTTTGTGGTTCAGGCTGGCTCTGAGCTCTGCCTCAAACTCACATCACAGCAATCCTCCTGCCTCTGCCTCCTAAGTGCTGGGATTACAAGCATGAGCCACCATGCCCGGCACTTTGAAGTTTTATTTTTATGTTCGTATAGTATCCATTTGTATTTATTAATACTTGGTATATGTCAAAGACCTTGCATGTATTGTCATGTAGCCATCATAAAAATACCTTTCGAGGGCTGGATATGGTGATGCATGCTGGTTATCCCAGTGCTGGGAGGCTGAGACAGGAGGATTGTCTTGAGTGTGAGGGCAGTCTAGGCTAAATAATGAGTTAAAAAATAGCTTGATCTACATAGTTAGACCTTGTCTGAAAAAGTCAAACACAGAAACAAAAAAAGCCATTGTATCCATGTGTGTGTGTGTGTGTGTGTGTGTGTGTGTGTGTGTGTGTGTTACACAAATACCTTTGGTGTGTAGGTGCTATCAGTGTTAGCCCAGAGAGAGGTGAAGAACTGAGGCGCAGGGTAAAACCCTCTACAGTCAGTAGGTACTGAAATTGGGATATTATAGCAGTTGGTTTGATTCTGGTTTTCTGGTCTTACCCAAGTCAGTGTGCCAGGTCTGTCTCAGTGACAGTAGTTAAACTATTTTTCCAAGCATTTATACATTCCTCTGAAATAATAAGCTAAAAAGAGCTTCATAAAGGTTTATTAGTTTTTACTAATTTTTCCTCATTTTTAGAAACTGCATATATTATAAAAATACTAGCACATTTAAGATAATTGCTAACTAGCTGTCAAACTGGAACAGTTTAACCAATTTAATTTATTTTCCTTGATTTTTTTTTTAAGTGGATGATTTTAGGGTGGTTTCTCTCAAATTGCTGCAAACACATTTCAAGAAATCATTAGATGATGGGAAAATAAGCAGAGTGGAATTCCTTCCTGTTCACTGGCATAGTGCCTTGGGTGGGGATGCCACCGGTGTTGACAGGTTTGTAGATTTTGATAATTTATTTTTCATATTAGTCAAATTTAAATTCAAAATATGAAATAGTTTATTATGGCTTTAAATATTTTGTAAAAGTTATATGGTCTGATATGGTTAAATATGGGTTGTATCTTTTATATGCCGCTTTTCTCTTTATGTATTTATTCCTATTGTAAATATTCAAAAGAATTTAAATTTTAACTGTCTTTATTAATTTTGGTGCTAGAGATTGAACCTAGGTCTTTAAGAATGGTAAGCACAATTCTACCACTGGACTACACCCTTAGTCCCTAAGCGTGCTTTAAAATACTACTATAATCAATTATATACACTTTGCCCCCCATTTTTGCTATAGGGCTGTCCCATTAGGATGTTTAGCAGTGTCCTAGCTAGGTAACAGCAACATACTCATCTCTTGCCAGTGACAATAAAATTGCCAGCTGTTCCATGGAGATTATCACCCCTGGTTGAAAAACACTAACTTGGATTTTCTGTTTTATGTGGAAGAGACATGCTACATAATTCTTTATTGCACAGAACTGTTACATTGTGGCCGTTTAGCAGTGTTAATCTAAGTGCCATTAAATGGTAGCAGTGCTTACCACGTACTGACAAATAAAATACCTTACTCAGTTTTGAATACTGCCATTTGAGAACTACAAATACAGATAATATTGTGCTGGCACACAGGCTAATAACATGTCTGGAATTTAGTGAGCATGATAATGTTTCAGGCACATAATTTAATAAAACTAATTCTACAAATAGCCTTCTATTTATGTTGGGCTCTTGTTATGAGGATATTTCTGTTCGTAGTAAGTACTTGTAAACTTCATTTTGATCATTTTCAAGTCAAGTAAAATTTTCATTCAGCGTAATGTCTTTCTTACTGTGTGTGCCAGTCTCTTCTGTCCCTTCCATCCATAATTTTTATCATGTATCCAGATTTCTGTTTAATTGGAGAAAAAATGGAAGCATAGGCTTTTCTCTTTAAAAATGAAAGTAAAGTCTTTGCCTATGACATATTTGGCATAAAAACTCTTCAGAGAATCCAAAAATTCATAATATAGTTATAGATAGAAATAACTTTTTTCCTGTCATGCTTTATAATAGCTCTGCCTACAGAATCAGTTTATAATTATTCTGCGATACTGCATATTGATCAGCTAATTGATTTAGATATATGTACTTAGTTTGTACATTTTTACTGTATATTTTCAGAAATAAAAATTGAAACTTTTATAAAATCTTCAGATTGAAGATAGATACTAAGTGAAGATCTTTTTTTTCCTTTTTAACAGGAATATTAAGAAAATCACTTTGCCAAGTATTGGTCGATTTCGTCACTTTACCAATGAAACTTTGCTAGATATTTTATTTTATAACAGCCCTACCTACTGTCAGACAATTGTGGAGAAAGTGGGACTAGAGATAAACCGTCTACATGCCCTCTTTTTGAGTCGGAACCCGGACTTCAAGGGAAGGGTCTCTGTTGCTGGTCATAGTTTAGGTAAAATTATTAAATATATACTTTTCTAAAAAAATCTTTTTTCTTTTGTTTGGTTTCTTTTTTTGAGACAAGGTTTCCCTGGTTAGCCTAGGCTGGTCTTTGTTTTGTTTAGTTTTCGTTTTTGAGACAGGGTCTCGCTTTGTAGTTCAGGTTGGCTCTGAGCTCTGCCTCAAACTCACATCACAGCAATCCTCCTGCCTCTGCCTCTGCCTCCCGAATGCTGGGATTACAGGTGTGAGCCATCTCGCCCAGCACTGTGGTATGTGATACTGCTTGCTGCTAGGCGTGAGTCTCCACGCCCAGTATGGTATGGGATTACCGGGTTGGAGTGCTTGCGCTTGCAAGACAGGCACTGGAACCGCTGAGCTAACTCCCCGGCCCAGCCCAGGCTGGTTTTAAAGCGCCTATGTATATACTAGGCTGGCCATCGGCTCACAGCTCCGATTCTCTTGCCTCAGGCTTCAGAATGTTGGGATTACAGGTGTGCACTTCCACACTTGTCACATCTGAAGGAAATCTTTGTTATCACTGCTTTTACTTTAGGTAATTCGTTACTTTGTAATTAGAATTGCAAATGGTAAGTTTTGTAAAGCGCAGAAATAATTGCTTTGAATTCAGACTCTGCCTTTGCCTTTCACATCCAGGATTATATAAAAATGCCATATATTTTATTTTACTACTTGACAAGATAATTATTTAAGTCTTAACTCTTTTTTTTTTTTTTATTGTGGCAGTACTAGGATTGAGCTCAGGTACTTTACTGTGAGCTGTATCCCCACCCTTTTTCTGAATTTTATTTTATTTATTTATTTATTTATTTAGGTTTTTTGAGACAGGGTCTGCTTTGTAGTTCAGGCTGGCCCCGAGCTCAGCCTGAAGCTCACATCACAGCAATCCTCCTGCCTCTGCCTCCCGAGTGCTGGGATTACAGGCGTGAGCCACCACACCCGGCACTGTGGTATGTGGTAATGATTGCTGCTGGGGTGACTCTCCACGCCCAGTATTGTTATGTGGTTACCGGGATCAACCTGGGCCCTTGCACTTTCAAGACATGCGCCGCTGGAATCACTGAGCTATATCCCCGGCCCCTTTTCTGAATTTTAAATTTTGAGACAGGGTCATAATAAGCTGCTAAATTGCTTAGTCTGGGCTTAGCTTTCAACCCTCTTGCCTTAGTCTCCCAAAGTGCTGGGATTACAGATGAATGCCACCAGGCCAGACAACATCTAATTTTTCTTATGATTTCTCTTTAGGGACTTTTTTAAAAAGTTGAAGAATTGACTTTGTGTTGTAAAAGCACTGAGTAAGTACATTAAAAAACAAAATACTTCTCTTTCTTAGGTTCTTTAATACTGTTTGACATCCTGTCTAATCAAAAAGATTTGAATTTTTCAAAGTCTCCTGGGCCTCTTGCTGTTGCTAATGGAGTTGTGAAGCAGCCTCAGTTTCAAGAGAAGCAGGTATGTCTGCTCACACACCTTTTAGCAAGTAGAGCTGAGTTATTTTCTGAAACTTTATTTTTTAAAATTATTTATTTGGAAAAAGTTTTTATGTATTAATATACATCGAAGTTCAGAAATATAATGGATTCTCACAGTTCATTGTGTGTTCTCTTTTTCCTTATGGATTATAATGTAAATGTGAAAGTTTATGATTTTAAAAAATATGAAAGATTACTGTACAAGATGAGAGCATAAGTGATTTATTAAAATTATATATTTCAGATTGTTTAAACACTGAGTAGCACAGTACCTAAAATTATGATTTTTCTATAGAATAGAATCGTTTAAGGTATCCTATAAATTAGGACACATTCGATGGGAATTTTTGTGAACTTTATAATGTTGCTTTTTTTCCTGTTAAGATGCCTGAAGAATCAAAGCTGACTGTGGATGAATCATGTGACCTTGATGTAGAAAATGAAGAAGTCCTAACTTTGCAAGCCACTCTGGAAGCACTTAGCCTTTCTGAATATGTTAGCACTTTTGAAAAGGAAAAGATTGATATGGAATCTCTGGTATTGATGATAATTTGATTTATTTTTGTTTAGACTGAGTATTAAAAATGGTTTAAATATACCAAAATTTATTCCAAGTAAAGGACCTGGGTGTTTAAAAATTTGAATAAAATAGAATTTTTTTTTTTTTTGAGTCAGGGTCTTGCTTTTATAGTTCAGAATGGCCCTGAGTTCAGCCTTGAACTCACAGCAATCCTCGTGCCTCTGCCTCCCAAGTGCTGGGATTACAGGCATGAGCCACCATGTCTGGCACTGTGGTATGTGGTACTGATTGCTGTTGGGCATGAGTCTCCACACTCAGCATTGTAGTATGCGGTTACCGTGGATGGAACCTGGGCCCTTGGGCTTTCAAGGCAAGCTGCAGAACCATTGAGCTAAATACCCGGAGCATAACAGTTATTTTTAGAAAATGTGAAAGCTTTTGTTAGTATGATACAAGATCCAGAACCTATAAAAGAAAAGGAGTACATAATAGTAGACTTCATAAGCAACATCCAAAGGCCAGTAACAGATTAGGAAACATATTTAGCACACATATTGCTGACAGCTTATTTCCTTAATAGTCAAAGCTTATATAAAGCTATTGGTAAGAAAGTAATAGGTAAATAGGAAGAGACTATAAAAGGATGACTTATATGAAAGGAAGTAAGTGGCATCTTACCATATGAAAATTCATAAGAGAAATGTTGTAAGTGCAATAATTTTTTTTGACTTACTGATTTGAGAAAGATAGATTTGGTAATATATACTCTATGAACAGGATAGGCACTGTTATATGTTGTTGGTTAGAATATAAATTTGTAGTTTAAATTGGAATGTAAATTTATAATTGATAGATAGCATTTTGTACTGTCTTTTAAAATGTAAAAATTAAATATCCTACCAGTTTTACTACCAGGAATATTTTCCACAGAAAAATACACAAGAATATCTGCAAGGATACTCACTAAGGCACTGTTTATAACACAGTGAAACCTTTAAAACACCTTCAGCATCCACTGGTATGGCATTAGTTAAATCACTATGGTGCATACACACAGCAGAGTACCTGCAGCTGTTGAATGCTCGAAGCCCTGTCAGAGAGACTGATCTCAGATATATCATGTGAAAAATGAAGTTCATATTGTGTATATATAGACTGCACACAGACAAACCTTGTTAGATGCTGTGTGCACATAAGACACCTCTGCAAGGAGAGGAAATAAGCAGTTGTTGCTGAGAGGAGAATTGGGTGGGTGGGACAGGAATGGATCAGAAAGACTTCATCATAGGCTTGACTATAGCTTTGGAATTAATGTATCATGCATGTTTTCTGTCAAAAGAATATGGAATGTATTAGGTATAGAGGCCAAAGTTTTGCAGCTTCAGTGGGGTTTTTATTTAAAAACAAAAAAATTAATTTTTAACAAGTTGGCTGGCTCTTCAGTTGTTTTAGATAGTTTCTTTTTATAATTTTGTCGTTCTAATCTGTTTGTCTATCTCTAGAATAATTGTTGTGCTTGTTTGTTTTAAAGCTTATGTGTACAGTTGATGACCTGAAGGAAATGGGGATACCTCTTGGACCCAGAAAGAAGATAGCCAACTTTGTAAAACTGAAAGCAGCCAAACTGGTAAAGTTTATGTCTGTGCTCAAGAAATCCAACACTCATTGTGTGAGCAGCTCATTTTCACTTTAGAAATTTTTAATACTGCCTGTAATTAGGCAAGCTAGTGTTTCCTGCCTAGGGGCCCAGTAGTGAAGTTGATGGAAGCCTAGACTCTGGAATCCATCAGGAGTGGTTTTAAATCAAGATTAGGCCGACTGACCTTCAGGTTGTCCTGGGACCGAGGGAGCTCCCTGAACAAAGGTTGTGAGTTTTGAACCTGGTTTTTGAGGATTTCCCAGTATAAAAACTAGTGAAGTTCTAGGTATAGATAAGATAGTTGCTCTAATTCTCAGCTTGACCGCTTAAATTAGCTACATGTCCACGAGCAGTTGGCTTAATTTCACTGATCCTTATTTTCCTTCATTTCTACAATGGGACTGATAATTCCCAACCTATAGTTTGAAGTGAGCATGAACTAATGCCTGTGAAGCTTTGCAGCCATTAGTAGCTTTTGTTTTCTTTTCTCAATCCCCACCATCTAGAGAGGTGAGGAGGCATACATATATAAACTCATTAAATAACAACCAAACAGTGAAAAAAAAAAATACAGATCAACATTTCAAAGCATTTAAAAAATAAAATAACTACAAAAAACTTACTGATTTTATTTTATTTATTTTTGGTGTTTTTGAGACCAGGTCTCCAGGCTGGTTTTGAATTCATTGTGTAGCTCAGGCTGGCCAGATAGCCTGTTTTGTAGTGATGAGGTTTAAACATTTTTTTCAAGTTTTAGTTAAGAAATTTTTTTATTTCACAGGAGCAGAAGAGAGCAGAATCAGAAAATAAGGCAGTTATGGCCTCTGCAGTGAAAGAGGAGAACATCCCAAAAGTTAAAGAAGTGGCTTCTCACTCCTCAGAAGTTAATGAGTCAAAGAGGAAACTTCCAGTTGGTGCTTATGTTTCTTCTGTACATGTTGATTATGAATCTTTTGAAGTTGGCACAGGACAGGTAAGTTTATATAGACAAAGGCTACATGGTGTATGTTAGAATTCTGTATCTTTACATTGTTTTGGCTTTATATTTGGCCTGTCTTATATTCTTTTAAGTTATTATTTGTGGCTGAGCAGAGAAAATTGATTTTCTTTCAGTAAAAATGTTA